>VWYH01009890.1:0-172492 GCA_013399365.1 Pampusana beccarii | reverse complement strand
CACCAAGGCAGAGTAGAGGGGGAGGACAACCTCCCTTGGCCTGCTGGTCACACTTTTCCTAATGCCTAATGCACCCCAGGATACTGTTTGCCTTCTTGGCCACAAGGGCACATTGTTGACTCATGGTCAACTTGTTGTCAACTAGAACTCTGAGGTCCTTCTCTGCAGTGCTGCTTTCCAGCAGGTCCACCCCTAACCTGTGCTGGTGCCTGGGATTATCCCTCCCCAGGTGAGGGACCCTACACTTGCCCTTGTTGAATTTCATCAGGTTCTTCTCTGCCCAGTCCTCCAGCCTGTCCAGGTCTTGCTGAATGGCAGCCCAGCCATGAGTTGGCTGGCCTTGGAAACTGAGAATGTAACATGTAAGCTGCTGAATTGCTTAATTACTTCTGCCTCCCAGTCTGTCCTTTTCGTTTTGGCCACAACCATACTATTGAAGGCCTGCTGGATGCTGTTGAGAGTACGAATTTTTTAATTGAGTAGTAAAATACTTGCATCGGATAAGCCAGTTCACAAAGAAAGAAGAATAATAAGCTGTAGCAAATGCTTCTGGCTGCCTAGATGGGAGATGGCTGCCACACTGATTTTTACCTTCCAGATTGAAGCTTGTGGTCATTTTCACAAGTGTGGGGAGAGAAAAAAAAGTTAGATGGCTGTAGAAGAGGTGCTAGACCAATTATATTCAAATGCTAATAAAGCTGCCACATTAGAAACAATTCTTCCTCATGTCTTTCCTTTGCTGCTCAGTCTGGTTTTATCCAGAATATTTGTGATTCTTGACGTACACATGTGCTCTTGCCTTTACTGTGTGATGCCTCTTGTCTGGCTCCTCTCCTCCCTCCTCTGTTGCCCATCCTCCTGCCTTGGATGCATCAGCTGAAGCAGAAGCAGGTCCAGGCCTCCAAGACTCTCATAGCATCGTGCAAGGCCTGGGGGCCACACCTCTCCCCACAGACCCCTGCTCTTGGGGCTGTTCCTCACTGCTGTGGGACTGGAGAAGGATGCATGGCACGCGGTCATGGGCCCCTGTGCCACCTGGCTGACTTCCTTGGCGAAACCACAGCCTTCTGCCTTCCAGCAAAAGAAAATGTTTTTTAAAAACTGAATTTGGCTGGGTTGGACGAGACGTCTTCTCAGCCTCGTTGACATAAAGGGCGCTTGTTGTATATGGAAATGTACACTCCTCTGGAACTTGCTGTGGAAACAGTGATCTCTATTCAGCAGCCTTATCTTTAGGCTTGGGCATGCTACACAATGCTGATTTTTTTGACTTTGTGGTTAATACATTTAAGTACCAAAAAACAGAAGTCCTGACTATGTGACTTAGTCCTCAAAAGTGCTTCCTTAGGGAAAAAAGAGGGGGAGGCTACAAAATAATTGCTTAAGTACACATGAAAGCCAAGTACCTCATAATTCCTGCTATATGCGAAAGTAAATCCAAGACAGTTGTAAGGAAGAAAAGGCTTCTTAAGACTCATAAACAGTCTTGTCTCTGATGCTTCTAGTAGGAGAAAGCTTTCACCCCTCCTGTGTAACAGAAGGTTTAATCTCATCCTTCACAAAAAAGCCCTGTACAAACAGTTCCTGGGTTTATATGCAAATCTGGTCTTTCCCAACAGCTGCTGGAAGAAGCTTGTTTTTGAATTCCTGGTGAAATAAATAGCTTTTTGGAAAGCCTGTCACTTGCTGTTTTGTGTACAGTGAGGTGTCATGAGGCAGCTAAGCTCATTTAACAGCTTGGTGCTGCCAAAAGAGATGGTCCCAGCCACACACTGCTGCAGATTGTCTCAGGGTAGTTCTTGTGCTTATCTGTTTTCTTAGCAAGCTCAAGCTATCAAAAACTGAGTAACCAAAAAAACTCCCAAAACAATGCCAAAGAAACAATTCTAAAAAGAAGGTTTATTTTCTTGTGGCAACTTGTGATGAATCACCTATGCAAGGGGTGAAACAGTGCCAGAGCTGACACATGAAAGAAAAAGAAAAGCATACTTTAACCCATGCAACATAATAGTTCCTGAACCTGAATCATGGAAAGGGTTGCTTTTGCTGCAGAATTACTTCAACTTGTTTCAGGAGCAAAGGAAGAACAAAATGGCTGCTTTTTTTTTGTACAAGCAAAGCCTTTTCGTGATCCTACGATGCTGATTTAAACAGCCTTAAGAAAATGACCCGAGTAACTTTCTGTAAAATGAGCATCACTAGCTAACTAGGTTGGCCTTTGCTCTTCTGCCTCAATTGCTTTCTCTGTGTCACTTCAAGACACATGTGTCCAGCTCTGCTGCATCCTTCTTGCATTGCATGGATGTGGCACCTTCCTGGTTCTCCCTCTGCAAAGTAGCCTTGGACAACAGTCGCTCACATGTTGCATCGTTCTCATGCTAGCCCAGATTGCTGACTGTGGTCTTGTCCAGTGCTTCAACCACATTGCTTTCCATTTCGATGCACCACCCTTTGTCATATTGTTCATGTCTTACTCTTTCCATCTCCAGGCAATCCTGAAAGTCTGGGCTCCCTGGTCTGGTATCTTCCTCTGCAGCTCTGCTTTCCTGAAAAGGTGCGAAACTGCATTTGCTGAGGCTTAAATGACTGCCTGTTTTTCACATTCATGTTGCTTAATTGCAGTGGACAGAGATTGTGAGGATAGGTACATCAGATGTGCATTTAAGAGTGTAGCCTGCAACATCTACCAGGGACACGTGCAGGGCCAGGATCTGGAAAGCTCAGACCTGTGGTGCCCCCACACACTTAATTAAATTCCATCATCCTGTACATGACTCCATCAGCTTTTTGTTGTTTCTAGTGTCCCGCTGCATTTTCTGACACACTGAAGACCCACAGGAGTTTTTAAGTAGCAGTGTGTAGTCAAGACATTTTCTCGTAGATACCCCTGATGTTTGGTGTTGCTGGTTGGCAATGATGCAAAGAGAAGGTTAACGTTTGTAATTTAAGTCTCCAGAGGTACTGTATTAAAAGGTACTTTTCTTGTTGAGTTTGTGATTACCTCTCTTGCAGCAGCACGTTGACTGACTGTGCTAAATGCTCCTCTTTCACTCAAACACAGAGTAAACCAGATGATACTGAACTACTGCTTGGATGCTCTGAGGAGCACCAAGATCTCACAGTGGTGTCAGAAGAGTTCATCTAACTTTGCATATGGAAAAATTAATGCCAGTGAAGGAGGACAGGTTGCATTGTGGTCTGGATCTCAGCTGTGTGAGGTAGAGCTGTCCTGCTGTCTCTCCCTTTGAATTTCTGAGTCCCAGGGGGGACTCAGGGCTGGGCGAAGCTGGGGCACGCTCCGGAGCCGTCAGGTGTGGTGTGACCGATGTCTGGGTTTCTAGTCCCAAGGAAAAGAAAACTAAAAGGGCAACGAGGCATTATGCTAAGTCCCTTGCTTCACAGGAGGAAATTGGATGTCTTGTGACCTGCATTTGAAAGCTGGATAGTTCCAGGTTTTCATAACCTGCCGCTGCAGGGAGGAGATTACCACATCCTCGACTTGGTAAACAACAGAGTTGTTGAAAGGCCAAGGGTTTAGTACAAATAATCGTTAAAACATGGACTGTTTGTTTATTGTTTTTTAAAGGTGCAGAATTAAGCTCTCAGAAGTTAGGAAATGCCAGAGTTAAGGCAGTAAATACCTCCCTGTCTGGGCTGTTGATCGAAGGCAAGAGCTGTGCTGATGTGAGCGCACAAATATTTGGGAGCCTGGTGATGCTGGGAGCCCATCAGTGGTCTCTGGCCATCTCCGATGCTCTGAGCAGATGTGGCGCAGGCGGAGCTCACCTGAAGCTGGCAGGGCTCAGAAACACTTTCTCAGAGGTGGTCAGGCCCTTCCCTTCCATCAGGCAGAGAGAAAATGATGCATCCAGGTCAGTGGGCACAACAGCAGAGGCTCAGCCAGCTGAGTGGGCTGGCTGTAGGTGGTTATGGTGGGGCACAGCTGCATTTTTGCTTGTTGTCACTGTGGGCTTTGCTCCTCTCCTCTCCTTGGCACCAGCCCCATCACCTGCTGAGATGGGCAGCACAAGCCCTCCATCACGCTGTAGCCTTGATTCGTCTCTAAAGCTTTCTGAAGGAAAAGATGCATGTTATCCTGCTGCTGGAGATGGCTTGATAATGAACACGGAGAATGTGTTTAATTAAAGTCACGTGGGTAGATGCAGTTCTGGCCTGGTATGGCACTGTAAAAACTGTAACGCAGGGTACAGCAAGTATTTTTCCCGTTTGCAGTTCACCACTTTTTAGCAAGTGCCTTCTGCTCTAGACCTCTGCGTTGTTTATTTAACTCTGTCCAGCTTCCGGAGGAAGGGGATCTCATTCACTGTGTGAGCTTGCTGAAAAGCTACCATGCAATGTCCTGCTGTGCCTTTAGCAGCAAATACTTGGACCCTGGGAGATGCACACGTCCCTCTGTGCCCTATTTTTGTTTTAGCTGGGCGTGTAACAATATCGACCTCCTGGGGTCCTTTGAGGACTGTCTAGCAAGCTTTCTTTTAGCCTGGCAAATTGGTTCTGAACCCTGAAATACAGTAAAGGACATTCTTTTCTGTTGGTGTGCCTACTTTCCTCAGAGGCTACTGCTACGATGCAGAGTTTCTGAGATCTGTGAATAGTAGTGTGCATTTTTTTAAGCCGTTGTCGCTTGCTCAAAGTCTGGCGATAGATTTTTTCTGAAGAGATAGTTCTATTTGAAGGACTTTTGAGGTTTTTAAAAAGATTATTTGAAAATACAATATTTAAAAATATGTAACATTAAGTACAAGTGGATTCTGAGAGGCTGGACAGTCTTTGTAGACACTGCGAGTGTCAAAGCTGCTGTGGGCTGTCACTGCTTCTCAAGTTCGCTTTCAGCTGACGGCTCCTAGAGAACTTTTAAATAATTCTTGCTATCATTGTGTATATCTACGCTTAGAAAATCACCTGTTAGCTGCTTCCTTTATAAATCACAACAATGGAAAAATAGAAAATGTCAGGTTCTTTTTGGATCTGTCTTTTGAATTTTGTATTGAAGTCTTTTCCAAACATAAGTCTTAAACCAAAACTTGAGATTCTCACAGCCATGTCACTCCAAGGGGTGAGGCTTTAAAGAAGAAAATTGCCTTAACTGTGGTAAGACTCACCCCCACTTTTACATCAGGATAAGCAGCCCAGATACTCCCTTTGTATTCCCTCCTGTTCCTGCTCATTCTAGCAGCTGTTTTGCTCTACCCTTTCGCTTTTCAGGGAATGACTCTTGGGACCGAGCTATCTCACAGACCATCTGTGGCCCATACAGCAATTTGTAGTGGATAATCCCTCACACTAAACCCTCCGAGCACATGCTGCACGTTAATTTTGGACTCTGTCCTGTTCTGAGCTCACTGTAGGCCTGTGAGCTCCTGTGGCAAGGTGCCGTCCTTCCCGCAGACAGGCAAAAGGTGTGGATCTCCCTGGAGGACTCTTAGTTCAGTGTGGTTGGCGTTACACAAGTGCTCCCAAGTTCTGGTTACCACTGGGAAATAGTTAAAATCTGTGGGGAAAAAAACTTAAGCAACTGAGTCACAGCAGGGCTTACCAAAGGCTTTCCATTAGGAACAAGGTTAGAAGCTTTGCAATTTTAAAACTTCCCTTCACCCCTCAACAGACACACAGTGACCCAGGTATTTTACATGTTGTTTTGGTCATTGCTGTCTTAATGTTCAGGATTTACATTCTTAACCTAGCAGCTTTTATCACTCTCTGTTTTAAAAGCTGTGAAAACTCGGTCATCACATCACCACGTGACTCCAGGTACTGGGACTCAGCTAGCAAAGAGATTCGTGACGAATTTACCCAGTATGGGCATGGCTGTCTGGTGGCATACTGAGAGTTCACCTAACACGGCCTCTGGTTGCCCCAAAACCCCAGAATTTACGGAACTATGCAAGAATAGTGACGAGCAGTACTTCCCTCATAACCTCTTCCAGCGTGCAACAAGCCATGGGTGCGGGATTTCCTGAGCAACACTCTGCCCCTGGGTGCTTGCAGGGGGATTATTTTCTTTCCTGAACCAGTCGGTTTAATTTCAGGGTAATTCTGAGTTGCTGGCTGCCACGCCATGCCTGGCTGTTCAAGTGTTGGAGCACAGTGCAAGGCGCAGACTGCCCGTGCATGCTGCTGGGTCTGTGTTAAACCTCCCGCCGAGCAGCAGGGACCCCCTACAGTTGTCTCTTTTTGGTGTGAGGGATCTCAGCCAACACAGTCACTTTTTCTGTTTAGGCTCTTCCATACCTCTGGTCCCCTTCACTTTCCCTGCGTGTTTGCTAAGGCAGCAGAGGCATTTAACTAGGGCTTATTTTCTAGGCAAGTCTCCCCTGCCTCTTCCCTCTGCTACCCTGGCCTTCACTCAGCTTCCCCGTTTCCACCAATTTGGGCTTTTTTTGCATAATGCCAGTATAACTTTGCAGGGGTGAAGGCCCGGCTCCACTTCCCCAGGCAAACGAACTGCGCAGAAGCCTGCAGCGGCTGCAAGCTGCAGAAAACCCTGCGCCCAGTCCGGCGCAAATGTTTGCAATCCAGTTACAAAGCGGGGTGCTTGCATTATGCTAATCCCCTGGCTTTGGCTAATGGAGGACGTCTGCCGCCCAGGCAGGACCTATTGTGGCACGGACAATCGCATCATTTGGAAAAAGGGCTGCTGCACAAGGCTGCCAGGAACTGTGCAGCATCCCTCCCCTCCTATTGTGGGAGGTTACCCCGCCTCGGTGTGTGCAGGCACCGCTTTATAAATCGGAGTAGTTTTAGGTACCACAGAAGTTGTAACTTGAGGGAGTGCAGGACAAGGAGACACATATGACCCCCCTCTCTGACAGGCTGCAATATTGGTATAATGCCATAAATCCTGCGATTTGTTCATTAAGCTCTGTCACCTAGAGATTCGCTTCCTCTTAACGCATGCTTTTTTTTTTTTTTTCTTTACTTGCCTTAATTTGCCTTTTACAATTAAAGTCAAGAAAGGTACCAAGAAAGCATAACTGGTGTGACGCTGCATTCAGGCTCACCCACGTGCTGCGGAGAGATAAAACGCAAGACTGGGCTGCTTTGTGAAACCTTCCCGTTCAGTAATGCTGAAAAGCCATCAGGTGCCCCACGCTCTGAAACCAGCACACGACTCTCAGCATTGCTGTTTTGCCTGTTTCCTCCCTCATGGATGCGGTTACAATAAACGGCAGCTAGGCACAGACGTCTCCCTGGCATACTGTCAGGCAGCCTTGCTGGAGGAAATTTTTCTTCCCCCCTGCAAGCTGCCAAGGTGGACTCCTTAGCTCCTGCGATAGACTGAACGAGACTGCAGTTCCCCCATCAGTTTCATAATACTCAGAAAGCATCCATTTACATCATTGTGTGCAGTGCAGTGCAGCAGCTGCCAGGAAATTTGAAACTATTTTGATTCCAGTTGACTAGAACAGCAGCAATTGAATTAGCTGGTATTGCTATAGATAAACTGATTATCTGTGCATTTTATTTCTTTGACCAATGGGTAACTGCTGGAGCTACAGTAACCTCTGTGAGTAAGGAGACTGTTCAAGCAAATGTATCTAATTTCTTGAGCTGGCTAATATATATATCTATATATATATACTGTATAGAGAGAGACACTCACACCATTCTTTTGTAAAATGTACCTGTAAACAAAATGTGTGTCTATGCTTGTAACTTGTGTTTTGCTTCCTAGAATTTCCTTTTATTGTGCTGTAGACAAGCTTGCTTGACATGGAATGGTTATTTATCTATGAAATATATCTATGCCTGATTTAAGTCATGAATTCTTTCAACATCTAGTCATCAGAAAGGCTGCCAACTGCTGTTAGGTTATATTTGCCCGGTCTCAGTTTTCTAGCCACTCACCCCCTTTCTATTTTAGCTTTTTCTGTCTCAATTTTCCGTTTAATTTATTTTTCTTTGTTGAAAGAAGCCACCTTCAACGCAAAGTAGAAATTGGTGTTACCTGAGAGTGTGTGTCCTTTGTTTGTTTGGTGATGAGTATTTTTTTTCCCTGCTCATCTTCAGTGCGGTCCTTAAATTTTGTTGTTGCCTTTCTAGCCTTGTTTGTAATGCAGTCATGTTGGGGGATGGGGTTGGACAGGATATGCCAGTAACTGCAGCAAGACATGATGCTGTGGTGGTGGATGGGAATAAGGGAGGAGTTTCCCTTAAAGAGCTAAAGCTCCTCTAAGCTCTGCTACCTGAAATAGCTCTCTGGGCAAAGGGAAAGGCTTTGCACCTTCTAGGAGCAGGAGGGAGTTGTCGGTGGTTTACCCCAAGGAGTGGAGACCTCGGCAGTCATGTGCATGGTGATACCTAATGTAATGGGGACAGACTGCTGCTTTGGTGCCATATGTGAATCTTTTTTTAATCAGGCAGTGAATTAGGCTATGTTCCTGCAGGATACTGTGAAAGCAAGAATCCTGCTGGCTTGTGCTCGCACACAGAGCAGCAGCAGTTCTTCCAGACCAGAGCACTGTAGAAAGGGCCTTAAATTTATACCGTGAAAGTGCTCCTCTCTTGCCCAGGTGAAACACGGCTTGCAAGTGTAGGAGAGATGAGTACCTGTGTGTGCGCTCCCTACTCCCGCACGTCTCTCTGTGCCAATATACGTGTGTATGTGCTCTGTATGTGTACCTTTTCTGGAGTCTGCTGGGCTTGCCGGTGGGTAAAGTTTGCTTGGGATGAAGTTCAGGAGGAGAAGTAAATCAGAAATGTCCTTACCAGCAGCAGCTGTTGGAGGCAGATGGGGATGCGCAGCAATGTAGTGTATTTAGCATTCACCACCAGAAATAAGGCCAGCTCTGTTTCCCTCGTGTGGGTTCAGAAGCTAAGACAGCAATTAGCAGAGACGAGCCTGGCCTCTTGGCAGAGTCTGTGTGCAGTGCCTTGTCAGCGCTTGGCCTCCAGTGCATGTTGGCTGCATCCCAGCCCCATGGGGGGCCGGGCTGGCGATGCCCCGAGCTTCCTTCCAACGAGGAGGGGTGCGTGGGTTGGAGGTCCCAGCTCCTGGGGCACTGTGCACTGCCTTCCTTCGGGATGCAGCCGGAGCGTGTGGCCCAGGCAGTGGCATGGCCAAGAGCTGCCCTGCGGTGCTAGGGGAATCGGGGGATCCCAGCTGGGGCACCTCCCACTTGCAGATCTGCAAGTGAGAGTTGCTATAGGTGCAGCTGTGTCCACCAAGAAGGGTTTATATTGGCGTCTGTAGTGACAGGCTCCCTACTGGCAGTTCTCTCTTAAAAAGTCCCATATCTGAACTCATGCTGAGAGTGCAGCGAGCACTAATGCTACTGCATTAAGAGCAGACCAGGGCTGCAAGCTGGTGAGCTGGGGCCTTTTGCTGGCTTGGACTGGTCCTGGGACAGGTGTAGGGATGCTGCAGGCACATAGCATAATTCTCGTACATGAGCCTGTCCTGGCTGAGGTGTCTCCCAATGGCAACCTGGCACCGGTGCCGTGAAGTGGGTGGAACTGGGATACACCCAAGCACTGCATGGCTGAATTGTGTGCACAAGAGGCTGTTTGTCTGGGGCTTTGGACACTTCGAAAAAGCACCATGGCTGGAAATGTGGGGAGAGGGACCTCACTCTTTTTCGGACTCTCCTCGTGCACCCACACCTGTGTCTTGGAAACCCTACCATGAAGGCAGGCTGGTGATGCAGAATAGGGCAGGGCATCCATGTTTCTCACTGCTCCGTGGGACCCTGCAGCAGAGAAAAGGTCCCTGCTCTGTCAAGTCCCTGTCCTCAACAGCAACCAGGTAGTCTACGTGAAACCTGACCCACTGAAGTTTTATCATGGAGTGATTAAGTCAACAGCATGGAGATGTCTGGATAACCTGCCGGGGAAGAGACTGTGGTTTGGCATGGCCTGAGTCTGTTACTTTGATCCTGCACCACACACAGCGTGTGGTATTTGCCCTGTGGCTAGATATGCTGGATGGTGAGCTGGCAGGTGTGAGCTGCTGCTCGTCTTTACAAACCACTGGCAGATAGATGGCCACATCAGTGCAGTGCTGAGCTTGCGTTAAATTATCCTCCCTGTCACCTTGAACGCGGCCTGTCATTAACCACGGCTACACGGCTGCCTCCTCAGAAATGGCTTGTGGCCAGCCTGCTCGGAGCAGAGATGAGGGTTGTTTTGCAACACAGCACCTCGAGATGTACCTTGAGTGGGGCAAAGCATACAAATGCAAGTTGGTGTCTGGTTTCAGAGCTGTTGCCCCTGACGTTTTTCAGAGTAGGTGTTTGGATCTGTCCCCCTCGTTGTTTGTTTTAAAGCACTTTTATACNTTTGTTTTGTTTGCTTGTTTTTTTTTTTCCAAAAGCTCGGTTCCTCCTTGGAGTGTAATATAAGGCGGCCAAGTATCTGTCATTGTGTCATCTGTGAGGTCCCTCTGAGGACAGCTGGTTCTCTGTTACCCCACAACAATGGGAGCCACTGGGTGCTCGGTGCTTAGAAAATGAGGCCATCTGTTTTCACCCCTGCTTTGTTTACATCAGTTGGAAAAGCAGCATGAGGGGAGGGGTAGCAAGCTTTTTGTGCAGTGGTGAATTTGCTGCAACAGAAAATGTGAACTGCTCAGTATGCACACACCACTGCAACTCAACCTTCAGTTACCTGAGTTGTTAAAGGAAGAGGGTAGTGCTGGCAGAAAGTTGAATTGCTCATTAATTGCTCCGTAATTTAACTAATTGGTTTTGTCAAGGCTGTGGAATATATGGGGTGTGGCTGGTTATCTTCCCAGTGTTTAATCTTTACAAGTGAAAATGACCTAAAACCATTTTTTAAAAACAAAACCAAGATGTATGGTGCATGCTGTGCATGGATGTCAGACCTCTGAGTGTCTGCTTTCTTCAGCCTTTGTGCCTTGCCTGTGGCCTCAAACTGTTCATGGGCCACTGGGACCCTTTCAGAAGTGTAGCAGACATTTCTGGCATTCCTTCTTTGGCAGTGCACACTCCCAAAGTAGGGCTGCCTAAAAACTCCTATGCAAAAGGACCAGCTCTGGATAACTGCAGTGTGAGAGCACGCAGGAGTGAGTTAAACCAAACGGTATCTTCCCTGCAGGGGAGAGGACAGTTACTATGTTAGGAGAGGGCTAGTAAGGGAGACCAAGGTTTTTGCTGATGCACATGATAGATAAACCCACGCTCTCTTTTTTTCTTTGCAGGTAGTGGCCATGGAAGCAGCACTTTGCTCCCTCATACCATCATCAATGAATTTCCAGAGTATGGCACCGTAGAGCCGAGTGGAGACGTGTCGAGGGCTTCATTGCCACGCCAGGCAGAGCCTGTGACATGCAGCCCCGAAAGACGGGACGGTCACTCCTGCGTACCCAGCAGGCCTCTTCCTCAGCGTGCGGCTCCTGCAGACAATTCGAGACTGGACACTGAGGCAGCAGAGCTGTACATCCCTGGAGAAGGTTTGCAGCCTGTGGGTAACCTGCCAGAGATTATGAAAACCTCCCAGCGGCTGGAAGCACCGAAGGCGCAAGAGGGAGCAAATACTTCTCTTGATTCAGAGGCGCAAATGGAAAAAAAGATCGTTACTGGCAGGCAAAATGCGCAGGCAGCCAGAGAACCAGTTCCAGCAGGCCAAGAAAAGCCCTCAGACATGCCTCTTCCACCTGAACGAACAGCTGAGGAAAAAATGCATTTGGTCGTGGAGAAAGATCTGGCTGCAATATGGACTGGAGAAAAGCAGTCTGAGTCCTTGCAAGCCGTCAGTAATAAAGCCGAGGAGGACCACGCCGTACAGGAGACAAGCTGTCATAGACCATCTGTGACAAACCTGGAAGCAGCCAGCAGAGTGGAAGGGTGGGCGCATTTTGAGGAGTTTTCAGCGTACAGTCAAGGCAAAATGCAAATGGGTCCTGAGAGGAGGCTCTCTAAAGAGACAGCTGTGAGCAAACATGTAGAATTTCAAGGGGTGGAGATTTTATGGCTGCAAAAAGCTGAGGAGCAGAAAAGAAAGAAGCACTCACTGCTGGAGTCTGTGTCTGTGGAGAGGAAGGTATTCCCCAAAACGTCCAGGCACCCCGCGCCACCAATGGTCTCCCCAGGCTTGGTCTCCTTGCCGGACAGTGCTGGGAGCAAGGTCTGTGAGGACCCAAGGCTGGGACCCACTGCCTCTGGAGCTACTCCTCTGGAGCTGCTTGGTGAAAGTGGGGAGGGTGAAGTTTTTGTGAAGGACAAGAAGAACTGCGGCGAGGAGGAGATGGCTGTACTAGCCAGAGGCCAGGGCAGGTGAGGTGGTTCTGGGGGGCCGGGGGGCACTGGGGGCAGGTGGGGTTTCTATCATCCTAAGCACGTGGCACGTGCCTACCCTTTAGGACCTAATGACAAACAAATGTTTTTCTGCTGCCTGTGGCGTGGTGGTAGTGGTTCATGCCTGGTGGTGACTACTGCGTAAAGTCGGGAGTGAACCCCATCTACACAACCTTGCTGAAGTTTGAAGTCCGTCTGAGCTTTGGAAATGTAAAGATGTCTCTTGCTGCTTGCAGAGTAATGGCTGTGTGATGAAGCATCTGTAATAGGTGTAGTTGGAATCCCTACATGGCATATAATTAAATACAGTCAGCATGCTGGCCTGGCCGTATGTGCCTGGCCAGATTTTCTGGTTTCAGGCAGAGTTTGTGCAAGAATGGTGCAGGCACCTCTCAGAGGTCAGATAATAAAGATGTTTTACCCAAGGCTTTGTATAAGAGGGTAAATGCTGTGATGTGCTTTCTGTATTATCTATATATCTGCGTTTATATAATTTTACCTATATATATTGTAAAAAGTGTGCACCGCTTTTCGTAAGAGCATCCCAGTTTGCTGAGTTTTCTTTCCTGCTGCACATCTGTAACAAAGCAAAGGGTCCCACCACTGTGCTCTGAACAAACCATTTTGCTGCTGAAACAACAGGATCTCAGCAAGGGAGCCTCTGCACCTCAGGATCCACAGAGTTTTCCTTTGGCTAACATATGAGATTGCTTGTGTGGGCAGTCCTGATGCATCCTGTACATGCCACGAGAAGCCCTGTAGTATCTGGGGCAGCAGAGAAGAAAACTTGTTGCATGTTGCTGCTAGGCCTTCCCCTGTGCATCCACAAGCAGGCCTAGTCTTCCCCCTTCAAATCTGGTTCTCCTGACTGCAGGTTTTCAATTGCATTTATTTCCCCTTGTGTTCTGGAAGGATTTCCTCCAGCCTTTCACTGAGGAACCCAGCCCTAGGACTGCAGAGCCAGCACATTGTGCTCTGGGGGCAGAGGCCACATCTGGGTGCACACTTCCAATGTGTGCAGCATCTGTCATGGCACTAGCAGAGACCTTATGCACTTGTGAGTGCTCTTCTCCTTTGCACGTAAACACATATCTTAGGGAACATTAGGCTTTTCCCTGTCCCCCTTCTTTTACCCAGAAGATATTTTCTTTTTATGTCCCCAGAGAGGGAAATGGTGCCAGTCATGAACTCCAGTGGTGCAAGAAGAAACGAGCATTTTACCTGCAGTGTCCTCTTCTGCACAAAGCCACGTTAACTTTTCTGTTCGCAAATGTGTAAGGCGAGGAGGTTCACCCACAGGTCTAAACCTTGTCCCCCAGCTGAAACAAGCTGTTTCTGATTAATTTGCAGGATGATGGAGGAGGGGGAAGCAGCCATGGGAGGATATGAAGATGTCCTCGAACAGAGGCACTCTGATGTCTCCACTGATCTGTACAGCTCACAGTTCGAAAACATCCTGGACAATGCATCTTTATACTACAGCGCGGAGTCGCTGGAGACGTTGTACTCAGAGCCCGACAGCTACTTCAGTTTTGAGATGCCTCTCACTCCCATGATCCAGCAGCGCATGAAGGAGGGTGGCCAGTTCTTAGATCAGATGTCAGCCTCGGGGCAGCGAGATGCCCTGCAGCTTCCCCCTGATGGGGAGGTGAAGGGCTGTGGTGAAGGCATCGCCAATGGCTTAAGGGATGTCAGCGAAACACTCTTCAGAGGAAATGTCGTGGAAGTCCCTCGTTTGGAAAGGTAAAAGCAGTGGGTGAGCTTTCTGTGTGCCTGCTGATATTTCCCAGTGTGTGTTTACTTTAGCAGACTATTGGAGAGTGTAGTTTTGCCTCTTTCAACACTGCATATTTTCTACATAGAATAATTTCCAGTGTAACAGAGTGAGCTGCAGGAGAGAAGTGAGCCATCCAAACCTGCTGTTCATTAGAAAAGTGCAAATTTACTTTATGAAGGTTTTGTAGGTGATAACTTGTGTTGATAAAGGGCTGACTGGTATTGTCATATTTCTGGGACCTGTCACTGGAGGAGTTAGTTACTCGTTACAGGTGAACCTTGTTCGACTTCAGTTATGCTTGAATTTGGTGGCAGCAGTTTGAAGAACAAGAACACCCTGTGTACATGGCCGAGTTGTCCAAATGCAGTTCATGATTTGGATGTTAAAGGTATGTCTCTGGGCATAGCTTTTCCTCTCTCCAGGTCGGTTGGAGTTTTACTGATTACTTCAGGCAGGACAAGGTTTTGCTTCCACCACATTCACAGGATTAGAGACTGCTAGCTCCTTCTTTCGTTTTTTCGTTAGTTACTGATTGAGAGAGGACAGAGTGTTGCAAAAATGTTAATGATTTCCGTTTGGGTAGAGATAAGAAAACCTATTAAGAAAAAAGTCATGTGAGATGCAAAAACTAGTCTAAGTGGTCAGAAAATACTGTGTAATTGTGGAAACCGTGGGGAAACTTTCATCATTGTGTGTTGTTAAAGAGGGTCAGGAGGGTGAAAGGCAACGACAGGCTAAGTGAGGGGTCGAGACAAAAGCAGTAATCTGTGGAGGGGTGAGGGACCTAGTGAGTGGCAAAGATGCATCGGATATCCATCCTCCAGGGACAGGACATTATCTAAGAGTCTTTAGACTATTCTCTTAGATGGGACTAGTCTAGTCTGAGCTTTCCTGGGAGGCAGTGGTAGGAGGTTTTTTATCTATTTTATTACTTTTGCACTAGTGTGAAATAAGACCTTTGAGCAGAAGTACTTTTCCTAACGGTAAAGTGTTCCCTTAAATGAAGAGGGAGAAAGACTTAGCAGTTTAGAATGTTTTTTTCTGTCAATCCTGCTGGAAAAAAGGTGTTTAAATTTTGTATGACCCAGAGCTGCTTGGTGCCAGTAGTCAATAAGTGACTGCTAATCTGCTACAACCAGCACAGAGCCAGAAGCTGAGGTCAGTCCTGACACTTGCAGCTCCTTACTTGTGTTGAAACCAGAGATTGCCTTAAGACTGGGCACTGGAGGACAAAGCAGTGCATACAGACCCAGATGTGGTCATCCTGTAGTTGCAGCTTCTACTATCTAGAAGCTACTGTCTAGTAAGGCCCACATCAGCTCATCAGGACGGAAGTTATCAGGAGGACAAGGTGTGCTTAGATAATGCTCAAAGACACATTAGGTGCCTGCCTAGTGTGAATTTAATTAAGAATTAAGTTAGTTTTAATTTGCAGCTATAGTGATAAACCAACAGAGGATTTTAAAATTATTTTTTCCCCCTTAATTAAAAAAAAAGAAGAAAGAAGTGTCCCCAACATTGCGTTTGTTAGGAAGCTCTGCTGTTGTAGTCTGCATGGCCCTGTTAGGAATGGGCCCCAAGGGCTCACTCTGTTAAAGTATGCGCTGATAAAGAGTGTCGCTGCAGCAGCACAGCCAGCCATGGATGTGCCCAACAGTAGTTCTCTGGACAATAAGCTTATTAACCACTCCCCACCATGATATTCTAATATCATGTTGTATTACACCAGGGTACAGGTGACCGACAGATCATGCGTGCTGTATTTTTGGAGCCAGTGTTGAACCACAGTGTTACTGTGTGGGTGAGGAGCTATGTGTGCATGCTGGGGGCTGCATGGGATGTATTTGCAGAGGGGTCAAGACGGTGTGCCACTGCGATGCTCAGGTGAACCAGAAATAGCCTCGTGGGCCGTGGGTACTGTTTCTGAGAGTTTGCATGCATGGTTGTGTTGCCGGAAGCAATCCCAGACTTGTTTTTTCAACTGAAATTCCACATGTACGATACATGTGCGGTAGCCACTGTGGCATCTTTGCGCCTTCTGCTCCAAGTCTCTGTTTTCCCTGGTGCTGCAGCCCTGTGCTTGCATTGGGGCTGTAGTTTCCCACATAGAGCTCCTGCCTGGTGCTGCAGAGCGTCAAGGGGCACCCGCCGAAGTTGTCAAGCTCTCCTGGAGAACGAGGTGGGGAAGGCAAGCCCACTGCCCTGCCAGATGCAGGCAGGGGTGCGCAGCCCCTGTCCCACGGGGCAGCAGCTCTCCTGCCGTTCCCCATGGGGCTGCCCTGGAGTCCTGTGCCCGTCAGGGGGCTCTGTGCCCGCCATGGGGCTGTCGGACCCCCTGGAGCCCACCCCGTGAAGTCCCTGAAGGGTGGGTGCAGGCAGGAGAGCAGCTAGAGGACGGCAGTCGTTTAGGGATGGAGGCAGGTGTGAGGTCTCACATGTGGATAGTAGCAAGTGCAAAGAGAAGCAGGGGGATTTGGGGTGCAGAGGGCTTGGGAGCAGAGCAGTGTGATGTTGCAGTGCGGCACGAGGAGAAACGTAACACCCATTTTCCAGAAACTGCGCTGCCCGCCCAAGCAAACAAAAACTGAAACTAAGACTTAGTGCCATGGTATTTTGGTGACATGAAAAGTGTGTGGAAAGTGTGTGTGGCGAGACTATACTTCAAAGTGCCAGCTCTAATTTATGGGGGAAAAGAGTGTGAAATACTGGCAGTTCTTCATGGCCCGGTACAAAAGGGGAGGTGGATGTGAGAGCAAAGCATTTAATGGTTTACATCTGTAAATTGTAAGCTGTGTGCCAGTTAGGAAAGGAGGAGAAGGTGCTCCCCGTGTGCTCTCCTGCTAGGAAGCAGCTGAGCACCACTGCACCTTTTGCATCCCTCTGGAGGGATCCTGATCGTAACTAACATGCAGACCCTAGATGGCGTGAGGCTTTAATGCATAATGGCAAGGAAACCTAATCGTGTAATGAATAAGCGGGAGGGTAACATCCTTCTCCACTCTTAGGAAATCGCTGGTTCTGGGAGGGGTCAGCTCTGGTATGTGAAGGCAAGTCACATGCCTTCAGAACTGAAAAAATAAAAGGAAGAGAAAAAGCCAAAACGATTAGAGGCTTCTGGGCTGCAAGTTCCTATGGGCTCCTGGTTGTCTGGATGTTTCGTCCGTGCTGTCCTCCCTGTCAGCTGCTGGCTATGATTAAATGCCGTAAGTCCTGGCAAGAGCTGTGCGACATGCCTGCTCTGACAGCCACCCACCGCGCTTCCTTAGGACAGGGGGACAGTCAGCTGGCCCTGGGTTTTCCTGCAGGACAGGTTGGCTTGCTTTTGCAAGTAATCCTTTCCTAACACAGCTTAGGAGCCCGTTGTGTCTGGCCAGTGGAGGAGGGATGCCTGGGGGAGAAAGACACGCAGCTTGCCTTCCTTTGGGAATGGTTCCAGCTTTTGGTGTCTTTTGCAGGGCTTATTCTCTTTCCTGGGTATGTAATGGTCATCCTCCCCCCACTCCGGGGGAAAAACAAATTTCTGCAGCTGAAGCAGCCTTAAGTTTCCCCACGTGGGGGTGGGAGAACTGGGGAAGGAGTGGGGAGTGAGTGAGTGAGTGAGTGAGGTTTCAGAGCTGAGAGGCAGCCTCGCTGTGTATCAGGGCACCGTGGGGTCTCCATGAAACGTGCTGACCCACAGCTTGCTGGCATAATGGAGCTTTGCAGTGGCAATGAAGGTGTTGCATTTGGGCTACGTTTGGTCCCCCTGCCTCCGTGTGATCCCTGCAGGGGAGTGCAGCCCCAGTAATGCAGTCCTCACTTCTTGTGCCGGTGGCTTGTGTTGAGACAGTATAGGGGAGTTCAGTCTTAGCCACAGAGGCGATCAGGAAGACTGCAAGGTGCTACCCAGGTGTCAAGTCTGAGTTGCATTGCCTGAACAGGGTGTAATCGTTTGTACCAAATCAGAGTGAGAGGAAGGGGACATATTTCCAAAACAGTAAGATGTACTTGAGGGAAAACTGAGTTATCTTTGCTGTGTATACAGTGAGTGACAGAGCATCAATGTGTCTAAAAATGGAGTATTAAGTTCTTTTGGTGATGACCTCTGCCTTTCTTTTCTACTTTCAGGCTTTAAAGACAGAATTTATTTTATTTTTTTTTTCCCCTGCATTCTTTGTAGCAGAGTTACCATTCCCTCTTCCCTCGTGTACTACAGTCAGAACAAGAAATTAAACAAAACCAAAAATCTTCTGGCATTTGTTTTCCTGAATTGTCTTCGAAGGTGTGGTTGCTGTTGGTAGGACATCTCCCAAGATTTTTCTAAATCCGGAGAGAGAGGAAAAAAAATCTGTGTTGCAGCTCCTGATCCTCAGAAATGCTAAATATTTGCCACTTGCCATCATCTTCAAAGGATTGCTTGTGCTCAGCAAATTCTGCAAGTCCTGTTGTTTTATATTTTTATTTTCCTAGAGATGCAAACGCAAATTTAGTTCACATATGTATTCTTTTATAATTCAAGGGAGGAAGAAAACAAACTCCCTAAAGCAATCTGGTGGTTCTCAGAATAAATGCACAAGAATGTAGACTGCACTTCCCAATGGCTACCAGGTTACTCTTAATAGTTTGGGCCTCTCATAGTAGTTCTTGTGGTTGTTCTGTTCTGCATGTGGGTAAGTTCCAGCAGTTTCTTAGTTGGCACTCTGCTTATTCCTTCTTTGAGACAGTAAACTTTGTTGACAGATAAACCCAGTTTTGATCCCTTTCTCCACGTTGATTCTCTAGGTATCCTCTCAGTTTATCAGTATCCTGCATGCCAATTATACTTGTGGTTTTTAGTTTTTACTGTGGTATTTTTGTCCAAGATAGCTTGTATTTGATTTTCAATATAGTTGCGGGCCTCAGTACTTAAATATTTAACATGTAACCTTTATTCATTTACTTTATTTGCCTGTCCAACAGCAGTCTAGTAGAACTTTTTTCCCTCTCGAAGACTCACCTTGTGACCTGGTTGAATTTTTTCATTTAGCATGAAATCTACCAAGCTCCCTGTGTTCCTAAGCAGATGATTTGGGGCCTTCAGACGTGCCTCAGCTCATGGCAAACTCTGGGACCTGGGATTGCAAAGGCTGTCAGAAAGTGGTACTTTGTATTTGCTGCCGTGCATATGCCCAGGGTAAGGAAAGTTATTCAGGGCAACTGCTTTTTGTCTTAGAAGCATGAATGCGTCAAACGCGTCCACAGCAGATGGGCAAGCAAACGTGCTGGAACGTATTTGCCCACACGTGGGCTACTGCATCTGTCAGTTGTTGAGACGCTAGTAAGCACAGTGTGCTGGCACAGCTATGTTAAATCCAGGTAACGACGAAGTGGAACAACCCACAGGGGAAATTTCTGAAACTGCTGGCATGTTGGCAGCTGAGGATTTGCTCCTTTATTGCACAGTTTAATAACTTCACAAATGTTAAGCCACAGTGATCACCTTGGTATTCCCTGTAGGAAGGTGGCATCATTTCGCCAAGGCTCAGTAAATAAAGCATATGAGTTTGTGTTTGCTCTGCCTAACGAGGTGCTTGCAACAGCAGTTCATGGAGAATTTGTAAAACTGCTTCCAATTCCTAAATAAACTGTTGTTTTAAGGAAGAAAGAGCTGCTGACTTTTTGCCTCTTCCCAGCCTCCTCTGAAAAGAAAACAAACAAAACAAAAATCCAGGAGCTGACAGAGACAGAAAACAAGAACAACAGAAAGAAGTGGAGCAGCTGATCAGTTTGCTGCACAAAGCGCCTCAGTATAAAGCTGTCAGCAGCTCAGCTTTGAAGCTGGCATCTGTTGGCACATCTCCATGAAAGTCAAAGCCTTTTAGTTCAGGAGCCTTCATTCACCGAGGTGCCTCCGCCAGCTCCAAGTCAGTCCTGAAGTGCATCCTGCCGTCTCATCCGTTAACCACGACTTGCTGTCAGTCAAGCCCTCCTCCACATTGTTGCTGGTTAACTCTCTTCTTTCTCCATTTGTCTGTCTGTTGGGATAGAGAGGGGCAGAGCCTGGCAGCTGATGGGGTGGTGTAGAGGCATGTGTAGCTTCGGATGTGATGCGGGAGCAGCGGTGGAGTAGAGGGCATGTAGCGTGCAGACTTCTTACTAGCACAGCTGGGTGATCTGTGAGTTGGTTGGTGGTTGTTTATCCTTTATTGCAGAAATCTATCTTTTATTATTATTAACTATTCCTTTTGAGGACAGGCGGTTCATTTTGCTGCATGGCTGCGATATAAAGCTCCTGTGCAGTACTACTGCCAGCACTGGCATGCTCCATCTGCACATCTGCAAAGAAGCCTCAACCAAAAGGCATAGAAACTCATACTTTTATGCATCGGTTTTGCTCCCTGCCACGGAGGATCAGCTGCCCTGTTAATACGTGCTCCCTGGGCCAGTCTTCAGACAGTCAAACTGAGCCCAAGGTGGGGGGGAAGTGCTCTGCTGGCTTCCCAGTTTTGCTTCTCTGCTGGAGGACCTGCAGGAGCCTAGTGGGGAAATGTCATGCTAGTGCTGAGTGCGGGGATGGCTTTTGGCACCTGCAGGGCGAGGGGGACAGGTGGGCTCAGGGAAGAGAGCCCAAGGGCTCCTGAAACACTTATTTTCTGACCAAGGTCATGGATGTGCAGTGCGTTATTTGTGTCTCATTTTTGCTCATGTCTGGGGGCAGATGGGCCAGATCCTGAGCTTAGGACTATCCTGTTGTATCCAGGAGACTAGTTTACACATCAGTGCATCTGTAAGAAACACCTGTTGCAGAAGGAGCCCTTGGATACCCTCTGTGGTGAGGGTCACGTTTTCACTTTCTAGGCATGGAGGCATTAATGTGGTGAAAGACCCTTTGCAATTGCTAACCCCTGACACAACAATGTAGGGAGCTTGATGTCAGAAGGGAGTCAAACCTGAAGTAGTTTTAGCAAAACGTTTGTACTTTAGGTAGCAACGGGCCAGTGTGCCTGTGCAATAAAGGACACACTGTCTCTTGGAAGGGCTGTAATCCTGTCTGTGTGTGTGGTGGGACTTCATGTCCTAATGGTATGATCCCGTAACAATATAGCGTTCGTGTTTGCTGTCATGCAAGCCTACTAGAAATGGCATTTTCTGAGCACTTTAGCTGTTAGCTCCCTACTTTCAATTGGTGTGAATTCTTTTAATCAAAGAAAAAGGCAGATGATTACAGGGAGCAAGAGGTTATTTTTTAGCAGCAACATGCATTTCAGCCCCTGGAATTGACTTTGTATATGCATTTTAGTGATAACCAATAGGAGATTACTGGGCTTGTTATTTTTTACTTTGCTCCTCTCTGTGTGAGGTGACAAGGCGGAGGTACTTTTTAATGGATCCTTGGTGAGCATCCAGGGTTGTAGAAACTGTGTGTCCTGGCTGATGCTGTGCTCATAAGACACCCACTGAATTGAGTTGCAGCAAAGTGTAGCTCTGTCAGTCCTCAAAGAGGGATCTACTTCAAAGTGTGTCTTTGAAGAGAATCCATGCGTAGGACTTCAAAGCTGATGAAACCATTTGGAGTAAAATAGCACAGTGACTCATCTGGTAGGAAAGGGCATTATTTTTATTTTTATTATTTTTCTCCCCTTCCTACAGTTGTATCTTGGAAGAGCCCTGGAGCTGGAGGTAACTGGCAAGGTAAATCATTGCTTGATATGATTCTGTGCTTCCTCCTGGCCCTGCAGAAGCTGGTTCAGAGCTGTAGCAAAGCTGCAGCAGAGCTGTTCCCAGCCTGTCTTTGTGGTCAGTCATTTGTAGGAGGAACTGACTCATCACATCCCACTGCTGCTGGGATTTTTTCCCGTTCTCTGGTGGGGCTACTCCTTTCAGAGCCAGGTTGTTCAAGCATGGCTTTTTAGCTCGCTTGAAACAAAACTCTGCCTGTGCAACCCATCATTTCTGGTCAGCTGTGAAATGTGGAAGGATGTTGCTGGCTGAGCATCCACGTCTCTCTAAAGGGTTGTAGGGCAGGGGGTGGTTCCCTCAGGGAAGGACTTTTCGCAGCAGGCAGCCTGCCCCTCCTGCAGTCCGGGCTCGTGTCAGGCACACCTGAGTGCTTCTGCCTTTTTGATGTCCCGGCCACACTTTGAGGTGAGAGCCACTGCTGGGGGGCTGTTGAGTTGGAAATAGAAGGTGCTTTTCACAGCCAGAGGGTATGGCAACATAGAAGCATAGAATAGTTTGGGTTTGAAGGGACCTTCAAAGGTCCAGCCGTGTTCTTTTCGACCCCTGATTCTGCAGTTTGGGTGCTGGCTGTTTACCATGACACAAAACTTGTGTTTTCTTCTGAACACACAATTTAAGGTTTGTCCCCTCAGGAGCAGGGGAGAGACGGCATTGTGGGGCCAGGTGCTTCTGGTTTGGAACCGGGAGGAGAGGAAGGCTTGGAGTGAACACATGTAAAACAACAGGGCCTGCACAGGGCTGAAGAGGGTGGTTATCAGCCCCAACATGGCTCTTTGATGGATGCTGTACCCCTGCTGAAAACATTTGTTCTAGCCCTAGCTTCAGCACACGAGAACAGCCCTCTCCACCCTTCCTTGTTTTTAATTATTGCCGTGCTTTGCTCTGATGAACTTTGCTGGCAAATGCCTGACTAAGCCTGCCTTGAAGTAAAGCCAATCTTAAAGACGTACAGATTCATTTGGGAGAAAAAGTTGGTTCTCCTCCTGTTTCCTCCTCTTCTCTTTCCAAAAAGACCTGGGAAGGTCCCAGCACTGTCTCCTACAATGGGTGCATCCAGTGCAGTCGCTCTGGACGTGCGTGCTGGGTGGTTTAGCGTTCCTTGGGGAAGTTGCTCCGTGTGCATCTAGCGGAGGCCATATGCCACAGAGCATATGCTACGCTTTGGTCTGGCAAGAGCTGCAGGCAGTGTCCAGCTGGGATTGCTGACGTGGCTGGGCTGAGGACAGCACTTAGGCTGAGTTGTCACACCCTGCCACTCGGTGTCAACTATGAACATCTTCTTGCTAGCAGCTGGGGTAGTTACTCTGTGCTGGATCTGAGCATTTATCTCATAAAGCAAAATGCTAGCATGCTTTTCTTCATTGGGACAAAACAGATAATTTTTTTTTACCCGTGGATTTAGTAAAAAATGAAGAGCATCCCAAGGTTTAAGGCACCTGAAACTGCATGTACTCATGCTGAGATTTCCAGTTGCAGTCTAGTAAGACTGGGAGAGTGGATCACTGAGATATGAGGTGCCTGTATCCTTACTATTATGTTGCTGGCCTTGCTCTGTTTTTGTCTGGAAGTTGCAACCATTCTCCAACCATACATTGTTGTGAAGAGTTTCAGTATAGGCAAAACCCAGGATGGGGGTCAGGGGCAACAAGTGAATCTAGAATATTGTTAAACAAATCAAATGCACGAAGTGATGAGTGCGATGTGATTGAGATACCTTAGCATGGGGAAGCTAAGTCACTGTATACCTGCTTGATAATGGAATAAGTGAAGAAAACTATAACATTCCTAGCTGTTATGGTGTGTTACTGGAAACCAGCTTTATAGATGTTACATTCTACCCGTGTTTCATCTGTGATCATGGAGGGGGAGCTGCTGCTGGTAGAAGGCATTGAATTTATTGTAGCAGCTGTCTATTGAATTGTTGTAATTTCTGCTGGATAAGGTGGTCACAATCTCTGTGCATTCACTGTGAACCTGGGGATGCTTTAGCAGATGACGGAGGATGTGTCAGGAGCAAATTGCTGGGGACAGAAATCAGAAGGTTTTAGTACCTGGTTTCTGGTTGCAACTCATGCACTGTGAGACCAAAGAGATCTGTTGTTTTTTGTGGCTTCTGTTTTCTGTGTTTTCTGATAGCAGAGGTTAAATGAGAGTCTCTGGATGAAAATCAGGAGCCACTCCTGTACAGGCAGTTACCAGTAGTATTGTTACAGTCCCTTTTGACCCTGAATCCAGGATTAGGGTGAATATAGTCTTATTACATTTTCAGCCTGCTTTTGTCAGTGGAGGTTTCTCATTTTTATGTGATAAAGAGTAAAGCTGCATGAGGAATCTGTGTCCGGTCTTGCTCTGCATCATGAAGCACTTTCTTGGCTCCTTTTAGCTTGTAGTGCTGCTGTGGACTCTTTATGTGTAGAAACTGCAGACTGCAGAAGACAGACCTGTTTGCAGCCTCGGTCACTCCTAGCCCTTGGATTAAAGTCCTTTATAAGCATTTTACAGAGGAGGTAAGTATTACTATCTGTGTTCAACAGCTGGGGAAACTGAGGCATGGATGGAAAATGGTGTGCCTGGAGAGACCTGGAGGTGAGATGTCAGCCTTTCCCCTGTGTAACACCCTCTGGACCCTGCTAAAATGATGTGTCCAGAAGGCAGCTTGTAGTAGTCATGCACAGGGTGTCTGTATTTCTTAAACCTTCGGTGACATGGGCACACAAGTCTCACTTAGATGCTAACAATCTGGCGTTTTCCCTGAACAAGAGGCTGATGTTACAGGCAACATGTATTGTTGATTTGATTGCCTCCTTTAACTTATTAAGGAATAGGCTAATTTACTGTCAGAATTACTGAAGGAAGCATCCCGTATTCTTTGACCTGATGTATGTATTGTGACCCCAGGTCAGGATGCAGTTTGGAATCAGGAGGGTTGGAAGATAAGGTTTCTTATGCAGCCCTGTCAGCTCGTTTTGGCAAGCTGGGGGAAGAGTACACTCTCCTTTTTGCTGGTGTCGTGGTTTAACGTGAGCTAGCAATGCAACCGCAATAGCTGCTCACTCACCTCTTCCCCATCCCCCAAATAGGGAAGCGAACTGAAAGGGAAGGGAGAAACTTGGGTTGAGGTAAGCACAGTTTAAAAAAAAGTAGCAAAATACTAGTACACTACTAGTAAGTATATATATATATAATAGAAACAGAATATAATATAAAATGGAAGGTACTCAATGCAATTCCTCACGAACTCCAGCCACACCGAGCAGCCAGTCCCAGGAAAGAGCACCTGGTTCTGAACAGCTCATCCTGAAGAGAGAAGAGGATAAAAGGCAGAAGGGCCCAGAGGCCTCTGCAAAACAACAAAAGGCCTAGTTAAACGTCCTGAACGTAACTCCCCCAGCTCCAACAAAAAGACCAAAGAAGGTGAAGAAGCGAGAGAGAGACTGGAGGATCCTAACTCTCCTTAAATATGAAGCATGACACTAATGGGATGGAACACTCTTATTGATCATTCTGGATGTCAGTCAAGCTCTGCCCCATCCATACCCCCCTTTCTTGATGCCTCACACCTGTGGGCAGAGCACTCAGAGTGTCCTTGGCTCTCAGACCAGAGCAATTGAAAACATTAACTGTGTTGTGGGGGTGTTATCTCTTGTTCTCAAACTAAGTCCAAATAATGAGCATGCTAGCTATGAAAAAGAAAGGTTTCTAACTGCATGAAGAAAATTAACTGTTTTTCAGTCAAACCAGCACAGCTGGCTGTTCTTCCCTCGCATCCCAGCCGCTGCTCCAAGAGGCAAAACAGAAGCCGGGAGCTTCCATACTGTTTGTTTCACTAAGTGGCAGATGCTGACACTTTCTTTCTTTCTAAACTTATGGTGGTTTGCAGTAACGTTGACTCTTGTAGTGCACTGGTTCCTAGTAGAGTGCAGATGTTTCTTGTCAGCTTTGGCCATCTTTCAAGGCTATAAATATTGCATTTAATAAAGAGCAGTGGTGAATCAGGGCTGGGATTTATGAGTGAGGCTCTGCAAGTTGGCATGGCTGTTGAAGCAGCATTGTATGTGGAAGGCTCTGTAGAGCCTTCTGTATGTAGGAAGGCTCTGTTAGCTCACCTGGTTATTCTTTGCTCTTTTCAGTTGTTGGAACCGGGAGTTTGAAACCAGTCATGCCTGATTGGAATGGACAAGGAGTTGCTTAGTGTGTGTGCCAGAGGACTGTGGAATTTACTTTCTACACAAGTTTGGAGTAGACCCAATTTAGAGAATTTCAGACATTGGCTAGTGCTTTTGGAAAGGGCTGAGGAGGCACTTCCCACAGCAACAGTATCAGAAGGGGCATTTTTTTATTTTCTAGGGTAGCTGATGGTCAGTGATAGGAATGCAGTTGGAATTGTATTTACAGTATTAGTTCCCCACTAGAGGACTGAGACTGAGCCCCTTTAGTTATAGCACCTTATTATTTACACTGAAATAAATCCCCAGTACTCACAGGAACAGGTTAGATGCCTGTTTTCCCTAGATACTTGTTAAAAAGTTGTACCCACAGCATGGATGTGTGATACTTTTGATGTTCCAACAGTACTAGGAGGTTGGAAAAAGAGGTGAAATGGGTAAGTGCCTTTCCTGTAGGAGCACTACACACCTCATTCTCTTAAACCGTGCATGGGGAGATAGGTAGGGCACAGGTAATGATTTGTGTGGAAGGAGGCATGCAGAATCGCAGAAGATTTGTATTTTAAGCTCACATTGTATGAACAGGGTGAATAATTGGCTAGCAGACATTTCAGTAAATGGTTAGATAATAGTTACTGGAGTGCAGTGATCAGTTGTTCTGACTGTGCCTTGTCAAGCCTGAAGATTACAGTGGTGTATGAAACTGTGGTATGTTGAAGTGTTATGTTTAAAGTAATCTTTAACACATTCCACTCATATCTGCCCTGCACATGACCCCTGCTGATAGTTCATTAGCCCTGTGTAAATGAAGATTTAGTGGAAAGAATTTCTGTATAATATTTTTAAAAAATAGAAATGCTGTCATGAACACACACAGCTGAGATTTTGCAAGAATTTTCATGCCAGTGTATGAGAAAAGCTTTTCAAAAGTTAAAAGCCTGTCAGTGTGCAGGGGTGTGTATGTGGGGATGCACTTTCTGGTGTGGAGGGCTCTTGCCTCTTTAGGGGCAGAAAGCAAAGTAGGCACACAGCTCAGCCAGAACTTTCCTACTGTAATAGAGGTGGGAGCAATCCATAAATGCATGATTTATGTAAAGTGCCCTGGGACTGACTGTGAGCAGCCTGTGAGGGAAATCATTGCCACCACAAGGGAGCAGGAGGAAAACAAGCAGTTCTCCAGGCAGGCCTGGGTGGCTTGTGTCTCTCTCCCATTTCCCAAACTGGATTCCTTGCTCCCAGTCCTGCTTTTTCTAGTGGTTCTTCCCCATGGGATGCCTGCTGCTCATGGGCAACACGGAAGCCGCTGAGACTTCTGCAGATGTTATTTTAGATTTGGAGAGTTGTAATGTTTCCAGGAAAACTGGGGAAGAATGAGGAAGGGACTTGTGCCGAGTCAGCTTGAACTGCTGAACACCCTGGCTTGCTCGTGGCATTTTTGCCTGTACAATGGCTAATGGCCTGCTTTTACAGGGACCCCTTTAAGCCAAGTAAGCAACTGGGTCAAAAAATACCAGTGCAAGAAGCAAATTAGGAGCCAGTGTTGTCAGGTGCTGACCTGTTGTCAGGTCAGTTGTAGGCTGATAGAAGCCAACAGCTCTCTGAAGTGAGCACAAGTTGTGGACACTTAGGTCACTTGGAAGGTGGGTGCAGATGGGAATGTCTTTCTGGGTTGGAAAGCCCGTATTTGGGTCTCCATGCTAAACTCTCTTAACCTCTGATGACTGCTGTATAGATGTCCCTGTTCTACACAGCTCCTTCAATTAAGTGGAATTTACTGTATTATTTAATCTTGCTTCTGTACCGTTAATAGCCTTGTATTCTAAGAGGAATCAAATCCTTCTTGAAACTGTAATGTCATCTTATTTTTCTTTTTTCCATATTCTTTCTGTCTCATAGCAATGCTGAACTGCAGAATGTGGCGTTAAATTCCAGTGCTGCCATGGGGAGCAATGAACTCCAGGAGAAAGATGCCACCAGAACACTTGGCCATGATCTCAGCAATGGCAGCAGCAGCAATTTGGAAGCAGCCAGGCGCCTGGCTAAGCGCCTCTATCATCTGGACAGATTCAAACGCTCTGATGTGGCGAAGCATTTGGGTAAAAAGTATGTGCTGATACAAGGCCTTTGGCCATGTTGTTCTTGCTGCTTCTGAAAGGGTTCTCTCTTGAATGATAACCTTTACTTATTTATTTGTTTGTTTAAAGCAACGAATTCAGCAAGCTTGTGGCTGAAGAATACCTTAAGTTTTTTGACTTCACAGGCATGACGCTGGACTACTCGCTCAGGTACATGCCCATTTGCAGACCTTGTGTTCTTGTTTCAGTAGTGGTGCTATTTGCTGTATTGTCCTGATTGAAGTGGTTGTCCTGTTGGGGCTAGAGAGGGTGAATAGAGGGTTGTGACGTGTTTTGGGGATGGAGCTTTTCTATTCTGTTTGGCTTGGCGTGCTGCCATACTCTGGAGTGTTGTTGGAGCAGCGGTGTTTCCTGGAGAGGGAAATCTTTGGGTGGACCTGCTTAGTGATGGTCCTTGATGCAGAGGAGGTGGAGAAAAATGACTGGTCACTCGGTAAACAGGGGACTTGTAGTCTGCCAGGCGCTGCTGAGGAACAAAGTTCTTGCTCACAGCTGAGCTGCACAGACTTTTTGGCTGATGCCTTTTGGAGCTTGCTTTGCCTGGCTGAAGTGCACAAAGCCAGGGCCAGGGTTTGATGTAGCTCGGCAGCCCCTCTCTCCATGTCCCTCCGAGGCACGCAAAAATGTGCAGAACAGCAAAAGCTTCCACATGGAAAATGCTGTTGAGAGTTTGGTAGCTGTCAGTGTGGGTGTTTGAAAACCCAGCCCTTCAGTTTTCCTTCCTTTTTACACTTGAACTAGGCCTCAACAATGGTTTGGTTTGCGTTGGGTTGTTTTTTTTCTTAGGAGGCAAAACACCAAGTTTGTGTAGCAGAGGCTACACCATTTAATGGGATTTAAAGTGAGTTTAAATCATCTGACTGAGGTTACTCAAGTGGGTTATTTTTATTTTTTTTTCTAATGAAACAAAACCAGCAGGTCTGCAGGCACTTGGTAGTCCTCTTGCAGATGCATTTCCAGGTTCCCATGGCGGACCCCAAGGAAAGCCCGGAGTTCTGCCTGCCAAAGGTGGCTGGAAGGAAACGTGCCTGCAGAAGAATGAACCGGCTGCTCCCATGGTGGGCAATGGAGCTGGAGCCCTCACTCAACACAGGGCAGGGGCAGCCGGAGTGGTAGGAGGTCTGTGGCTCCTTCCAGGTTTTAGTAGCCCTGAAGTGCGATGCTAAATTTAGACGTCTTTTAAATGGTGAAATCTAATACCTGATTGCTTTGTGACACATATTTAGGAGGTCTCTGCTCCCAGTAGATTTCCAGTTATTATTAATAGTCATGACCTTCTCTGAAATATGCCCTGGCTCATGTGGGATAAGGACATGCCAGGGGTTTGCTGAGGTTTCAGGAGTGGCCACAGTCACTGCCAGCTGTACACCCTGAGCAGGCAGCAGAAACCAGGGACAGAGCTTCATCCCGAAGCCTGGGACAGCTGGGGTGTGCTGCTTCCTGCTTGCAGGGAGCAAGAGTTAACCGTCCTGTTGCAGCTGGATGGTTCTCCTGAATGCATCTTTCGCGTCCCTTGTAGGACCACAGGAGGTGGAGAGGTGGAAACACTGCTTCAGCCCCTCTCAAAGTCCATCCTAGTCCTCCCAGTGGTTAAAAACTTGCCCTGGTGGCCCTTGGCCACAGCATCGTGCTCTGAGAGCAAGGAACTTGCCTTGTTTCTGTAGCAAATGCTGTTTCATCAGTTGCCTTTCCAAGGGAGCTTCCAGAGGTGGGTAAAGGTGCTGAAGAGGAGTAGAGGGTGTAGGTCAGCGGTGCATGGTGTGGGCAGGGGCTGTTGCTGGAAAAAGCCAGAGCTGGAGGAGGAGTAAAAATGGCTAGTTGTCGAAATGTCCCATGGGGGCATGAGGTGGAGAGGAGAGGAGAGGGAGAGGAGAGGGAGAAACCCTGTGAAGCCTCAGTTATACGTTCTTGTGAATTGAGTTATTTGCAATACATTACATGTGAAATTAAGTCATTACCAGGCAAATCACGCTCTGTATGGGTGTGAGATCATTGCAAGTACAGCCCATCTCTGACCTTACATCAAAAAGAAAAAATTATGTTTGTTCGTCCAGGCTAGATAGACATAAATGTTACAGCAACATATTCCACACCTTTCAGATATAGTGTTAGTTTCAGTCTTATGGGGTATTTAAGAATTGTCTATTATGCACTCATTTTGTACGCTGTCTTGCTTCGGACCCAGAAAGTTTGTGTTTTCAGGCTTTTCTTGGAAGCATCCTGACAATGAGCGTAGGCTGATACTGCTGAAGTCACCTCTTGGCTCCGGGATGTGGGGATTTTGCAGAAGTTCTTTGGCTGCGAGGCGAGTTTTTCTAGCAGGAAGAATAGTGACGTGGTTAAGGGGAGAGGTGATTAAGTGTTGGATGAAGAGTGGAAGATGTGTGTGTGTGTCCCACCTCTTTGCACAGGCTCACTGGCTGCATCAGCCTGCACCCTGGACTGTCAGGAACCCCGAAGGGCCAGGTTGCTCCTCCCACTTGTTGAAGTGCAGTGTGAGATGTTAAAACTCCTCTGCCCTCTTCCCCAGATGTTTTCTGCAGGTCAAGTAGTCACACTGCCCTCTGCAAGGAGACTGGTGTGGTCATGGCCATTCTGGTAGATGACCCTCCAGAAGGAGGACCACACGTTTGGTATGGGCTGCAGTGCACCTGCCTGACCTCACTGTCTGGAGTAGCTCCTCTGATTTGGGTGGGAATACTAATGAGTCTGAAGTTAAAAGGTGCAGGGTGACAGACAATTAGAAAAAGACAGAGAACATCCTGTGTGTCTGTCATGCATAAACAACACCAGCTCCAGTTCCTTCCCCAAAGAAAAGAAGAATGTTAAAAATAAAGAACAGCTTCTTGAAGTGGTATGACTGCATATTAGTTTGTATGTTCTGTGGCTGAGACCAGTGGTAATTTAACTCCTGCTTTATTTACTATAGTGGTGGAATTAACTGCACATGGCATAATAGCCCATTTTCCTAGAAAGGCTTCTTGGAAGCAGATGTCTGGCATGTGCTTATGTACTCCTGCTGTGAAGTGTGCTTTGATCTGTGCACTGTGTGAGGCAAAAGGAGATTTATCACTTTAATTTCACCTTTTTCTGCTCTTCTAATAGGAGTTTCTTTAAAGCCTTTTCACTTATCGGAGAAACTCAGGAACGAGAGAGAGTTTTAATCCACTTCTCCAGCAGATACTACCAGTGCAACCCCAACACCATTTCTTCTCAAGGTAACTTTGTTTCTGATATGAAGGTCTTTGGTTTTCTCCCTCTTCCTTCATGCTTGCCTTCAACAGCATGTATGGTGCGTTCCTGAGAACTGAGGGTGTTTAACTGAAGTGCCACACTTTAGAGACTGCCAGTGGTGAGCATTGAAACTCTCCACCTTCTCCAAACGTAACTGTGGTAAGGCAGTGAAAAATCTGTATTTATCCCCAGTCAGGAAAGGTGTTTAAGCGTCCTCAGTGTAAAGCCTCAGTTGTAGCATCTCCACATTTGAAGGTCCTCAGTTGTGGTTTCTGGTCTTGCTGACTTCCAGCATGTGGGTACCTGTACTCTCGCTACATGCATGTGGATGCAAATAGGTCCCATCTCAGGTGGGAAAGAAGCAGTTTGCTTTCCATGCTCCATTCAGCGCTTGCATCTCTGTGTGCACAGGCAGCAGTCATGCCAGTTCTTGCCTGTTGTGGGCTGAGTTTTCGGTGCTGTATCCAGACCCTGGCATGGTTTCATCTCACCTAGCTAACATCAATCAGAGTGCTGCCTTCTTGACAATGTTTCCAGTAATTTTGGGAATTTGTGGGGGAAACAAACAAACACATGGATCAAACCTGAGAAGGCTGGCATTGGAGAAGAGGATGAACTGTCCGCTGGCATAGCTGATGCCTTCCCTTCAGCCAGCCGTGCCAGCAGAGACATGCAGCCCATTGATGGCTGCGCCGGCTGATCACATGCTGAGAAGGGAAGAAGGGCAAGAAAGAAAGAACAGTCTCAGCTGTGCCTTTAGCCTCAAGTGTAAGTGAGAAGGAGCTGCCACACTTGGAGATAGTCATACTTCATTACCCCTTGCTTTGTGACCTGCCTCTGTTGCAGTGAGGTGATGTTTGTTCACTTTGCGCTTTACTGGCTGGTATGCAGGAGAGAGGAATAGGTAGTGGTAAGACAGGATCTGCTGCCATGCTGTTCCTGTCCTCTTCCTAATGCATTTCTTGTTTCCAGACTCCTCAGGCAGTCATGTAGAACAGGTGTGTCGTGTCCAGACTGAAATAATGATGGGCATGTTGATGTGGCAGCCTTAGCCTAGTCAGGGTACAGAAGGGACCTTGCCACTTCTGAGCCTTAATAAGCATTTAGAATAATGTGAGCCCTTCAGATTTTGCCCAGGATTTCACATATTTTTGATGCTGTATTTCTGCTGTCAGTAGTCGAATGATACACTGCAGAAATACAGTGGTGGTTTCTTTTGATGGAAATCCAGGGTTGCATTTGGCTTTCTCTTTTCTCTTTTCCCTTTTCCATCCTCTGCATGCATTTGTGGCTTGGAAATGAGAGGATGTGCTACTCTAGAGAAATGCGTAGGCCTGAACTGGAGTACCACAGCCCCAGAATCAAGCTACTTCAAACTTACTACTGCTGGTAATAATAGATCTCTCATTTCATGGTCCGCTACAGTTCAGCCACATTGCTTGAGTGCTAGGGCCTGTACAAACATCATAAGAAGGCATCCTTATGTTGGGGAACATCTTTTTGTAACGGCTTCATCTTACACTAATTTAAGCCTGCTATAGGCACACTGGGTGTGAGATATATCTATCCTTATCCTCCATTCCCCTTCCTTCACTGCACAGAGGGACCTATGCATAGTCACTATCTGGACTTGTCTGTGAAGGTTTTTACGCACATCTCCGTTCAGTGTGTGAATGTCTCAAAAATTATTCTGTGTCTTTATGACACCCCGGTGAGAGAAGGGAGTGTGGCACCATGTGTTTATGAACAAGAGAATGGAGAAAATATTTTTCCTAATGTGTTCCTAATGTTTGGAAACTGGCTAGAGGCATTTGAATTTTCAGAGGTGATGAATGGCACCATGGGCACCATCACCTTGTGCACAGCCAATACGCTTCAGATTTTAAGAGAGGTGCCTGGAAAATGAGGATTGTGAAACTGGCATCCACTTTTACAAATGACAGCCTACACTGACTTTGCCAAGTCTGCCACAGTTACTTTGGGGATGGAGCTGGCGATACAATCTCCCTCTACTGGCTCATTGTTGAGGGCCTTTGCTACAGGACCACCTTAGAAATTGCTGGAGCACTCTCTATCCAATATGGAGCCAAGGTGATGTAAACCACTGATGAAGTTCTCCAAAATTCAGTCTAATTGAGCCCTCAGTGAGAGGGCCAGAGGAGGAGGAAGACAGGATACCGTGTTGTATCCACTCTGCACACAAGAATGGGTGTATTTTACCCTTCCCTTTCTGCCCTGAAATAAATGAAAAAGAGGGAGTTGATTCAGGCTGTGGTATTGGTATTAGCAAGCAAAGGGTGACAGTGTGGCTTCCTGTCTGGTTTGCCTCATCCATGGGTGCTGCAAGATAGTTTTGACAGTCATTAAAAGATGAAAGAAAGGCTGTTCTGGCTTGGCAGCTGTGGGATGACTTCACTGTTCGTATGTTTAATTATGTGTATTTCTTGATAAAACAGATTCTTGTTAAGGGAACAAACTCAGTTAGGCTATGAAGCTCAGTTTCAGCTGTTCTTAAAAGTCCAGACATGGGTTTGCACGTGACTCTGCTTATGTCTGTTTCTGCAGATGGAGTTCACTGTCTCACATGTGCCATGATGCTGCTGAACACAGACCTGCATGGCCACGTGAGTATGCGCAGCTTTGTGTAGACTGCTCCTGTCAACACTGTGCTTGGAGGAGGTGGTCTTGTGACAGCAGAGTCCCCTTGCTGGTGGCCTGCTACTAAAGCACCGCTGCAGATGGCAAACAGTGAGAAGACAGCATTGTGCCTGGCTTTGCCATAATGTCTCAGGATGCTCCTTGTCCTCAGGCCCCTGTCTTTCTGGTGTGCTCTCCAACCTTCCCTGGTTACAGCAGCTGGCCCTGGCCAGAAAGCTGCGGTTGGTATTGGGTTTCCCTTTCCATTGTGTGAAAACATTTGGGAAGGCAGAACAAAGAAGGGAGGTGAAGAGTTGCTGAGAAGGTCACAAGGGGAAGGTGATGTTTGCAGGCGTCCAGTTGCAAGGTGGAGATCTGGTGGAAGCAGTGTTCTGCTCAGCCAGGGTAATGACAGGTGTGCCCAGAGCCAAAGGAGTGGAGGGTACCATGGGCGTTCTGAGTGGGAGCCCTCTGTTCCCCCACTGCACACCACTACCTGCCCAGGGGAGATATTATTCCAGTTTGAGTCCTCTTAGTCACACTGGTACAGGGTGCCAGCAGCCCTCAGATGTGTATTTCAGCACCTGTAATGCAATATGCCTGCTACGCATGGTGTTCCCATGCTGCTAGGAGGCTTCCTCCATCCTGGAGTCAGGATAGATGGGAAAACACAGGGAACGTGGCATGATACCATGCAGGAGCAGTGGCTTCAGCCAGGTGGCTTTGGAGCTTCTCTCTGTCTGAGACCCTCCACTGCAGTGTCAGGGGCTCTTCCAGGAGGGCCTCAGTTGGGAGCTCTTATACAGCAAGGGTGGCAGGTTGGGCAACAGGAGGCGGAGGCACCCTGGGTCTGTCTCCAAAGGCTGCTCAGCCGCTGTGGGTGCAACTCTGCAGTGGGTACACATAATGAAGTCAAGGATTGTGTGTGCTTCCCCGGGGGTTTTGATGCCCACATCCCCTTAATTGTCTGAAAATTGTAGAAATAGGAGGGTAAGGGAATTAGGAAGAATTTTTTTCTTTGAATGTGGTGCCTTCCATGACTGAGAAGTGTGTCAGTCACGTGGGAGGGTGAGCAGAAGTACAGGAACGTACCCCCGCGTGCCTCTTAGCATCTACCACTTCTCTTGAGGACACCTGAGACTGCCTGTGCAGGTATCCCACTCCCCAGAGCAATGAGCAGCCTGGGGCACCCGCTTTGGCCTTGCAGTCCAGGGAGGAAGACTAAATTGCTGGATGTTAGCCTGACATAATTTCCTGTTGCTCCCTGCGATCCTTTAGTGAGCCCTACTGTCTTAATTAGGCATTGGAGTAGACTGTCTGGCTCTGACCCATTGTTGCTGTTGCTGATTTGCAGCTGAAGCTGGGATGACTCTGGCTGTTTCAGTCTGTAACTTTGGAGGCTTGTCCTACTGGCAGTCATTAGTGTGGTGTTGTTTGTATGCGGGCATAATGTTTGCCAGATTCCTGCATGTGTGTCTTCTCTCTCTCTCTCTCTGATTTCCTGCAATTTTGGTCTTCTACTTATTGCTTTGCATTTTTCCACATAGGTGGTAAGTTGGGCATTTTTGGCTTGGAATGCAGCCTCTTGCAGATACATACTAATTGTCTGTTTCCTAACAAAGATAATGCTCAGATCCATCTTTACCATGATTCTACTAAAACAGGAAGCAAATGAGTAACAGGGCTTGTCTACATTGAGCTCCATTTGTTGCTGGCATACTGACTGTAAGTGCGGACACTTTAATTTCACAATAAGCTCAACTACTTGTACAGCTGTATTGCGGCTGCCCTACCTTCAGTTCACAGTTCCCTTAACTCTTGTAGACAAACTCTTACTTATCTATTTATTCATCCCTGTCTTGCCACATTTTGTTCTCTTTGTAACTAAATCATGTTTGCTAGCTGTGTCTTGGAGATAAATGATTGCATCTCTGCAGGGAGGTCATCACCCAGACTGTGATGCTAGGGACTTCTAAGGTATCTGTAGACTGCCGGGCACATCTTCCAAAACCTGTGCAGCACTGTGTGGGGATGTTAGCTTTGGTCCTGGGGCAAACCACCCATTCCTCTGCAATGCCGATTATCTCCATGGGTGACATGAGCCACACTGCTCTTGGTTTTGGTCAGTGTGGGGAAGCTGCAAACTGCTGTGTGGAGGAAACAAACAGGTAGGCCTAAGTCTGTCGGAGGGAAGAAGGAAAGCATTCGCAAATCCACTAGGACAACTCCAGCATGCACCCAAGACTGCAGTTATGAGTTGCGTTCTGCAAGCTTAGCAACCAGAGGGCCAGGGTTACAGCCAGACTATGTTGTCAGGAACCTTCCTGATTCAGGAAGCAGTGCATCTTTCTAGCGTTCCTGCCTACCTCTTTCTTCTGGTCTGTGCTGGGTATAGACTACAGTATCTTGTTTTGTGGCTAGATGAGGCTAACAGTCAAGGTTTGCTGGTTTTCTTTCTCTCCCTGATCATACATTACGGAAGGGAAATAGAGGATGGTGCAGTCTAAGCTGTACTATAACTGTAAAATTGAATGACCTGTATTACTGACTGAGGCACTTGTTTGGGCTCCACTCCTATGTTAATTTGGGATCTTGCTTCTGACCCAAGTCACTTTCGATGGACCAAGCTTTTCTGCTGTATTTCTGCAGCCAAGGCATACCCTTACCATGGAGAAGTCATCTTCACCCCCTTCTCCTGACTGGCAGCAGTGGCATCCCCAAAGATACCGTGGTCATCACAGGGCCCTGTCTTCCCTGTGTTTTTAACATGTTTCACAGCTCATCCCAGGCTGCTTCCTTTCCCTCATATCTCTCTGGGCTCCTTTTGCACCAGCTCAGTGTTGTCATTGCTGCCCCCTCACAAGGCTCCCTGCATGTCAAGCGTGGGACTTTAGCACCTGAGGCAACAAGTGACTTGAGTACAGACGCATACTCTGAGGGGTGATGAAGACTGGGATCGCAGAGCAGTTTAGGGCACCTTCAAGACTCCAAATGGAGCTGTTTGGGTCCTACATGAACATGGCTATTCCTTTCCTGCTTGTGGCCCAGTTGGGCAATTTTTAGTCTGAGAATTAGACAGAAAGAGAGAAAAGAGAGCAATCCTATGGAAAAGTCCAGGCAGCCTCAGCCTGTGAATCAGAAATGGTAATGGCTGCTCCTGGGCATCTTACTCCAATTCAGAGCAGTTGCTACTGGAGGGGACCATTAGAAATCCTAAGAGCAAGGTCTGGAAAGGGCCTTAGTTGGCTATTTCCTTATGCTCCACAGCAGGATTTAGTAGAGCTTTTCCTCAGAGGCTGGTAGAGAGTCTGGAGACAGGGAGGTGTAAGGCGCCATGGAGATACCTGGCAACTTTATCGTCACCCTTTTCATTACCCTCCTGTATTTAGCTGTTTTTGGATGGCTGTGTGGGACTAGGGGTCCAAATGCACCTTCTCTTTATTAACTATATTCACACAAGGATGCTTGTCTCTGAATAATCTTGGGAATGTCTTCTTAGTGCTGCCTGTGGTGGGATTAAATGGGAGCAGGGTGTTGCAGTTCATCTGTTGTTGCTTATTTACATCATTTTGGAAAGTAGCATGAATATGATGTTGTGTTTCTCTGCCATCCCTTGCAGAACATTGGGAAAAAGATGACCTGCCAAGAGTTCATTGCTAACCTCCAGGGGATGAATGATGGCAAAGACTTCCCAAAAGGGCTGTTGAAGGTAAGGAATGATCTGCAGAACACAGGTTTCATTTTTAGTGAGAGGTGGTTCAAAATAGAACATCCTGCTTGCATTTTCTGAATCTTAATTGTCGAACAGGACAAACGATGGGCACGTTTCCTCTCCCAGAATATGTATAATACAAACAATGTTTATTCTGCTGTTTTCCCACTTGCCTTCACTTGATTGGGATAGAGACTGAACGTGAGTAGGGCCAGCTCGAGAGCCGTGTGTCTTGTAAGCTCAGGCAGTCATGCCATCCCAGCGTACTGGCTCCTGATTGAAGCAGACAGAAGCAGCCAGTTGGTTCTAACTATTGAATATGTAAGAGCTAATCCTGAGCTCTGCCTGTCTGGAAAGTGTGTGTGTTTTTTCATTAAAGGTGCTTTGGGGTTTTCACATTAGAGCAGGAGATGTAATTTGAGATTAGAATGTGTTGTCTGGCACAGGCTGCTTTGCTTCTGGTTTTGTTCATTAAGTTTGTGCCAGGAGTTAAATCTGAAGAAGGGGCAAAGAGGCTGAGCAAAATGAATCTTGTTTCATTGTCAATAATAATAAGAATGTTTCATTTCTCTTTTGCCTGATTGCTGGCATGAAACCACAGTCTATCTGAATGAAGAGAGGAGCGCATACACTAGAGTTTGTATATTTTTTTTTGGTAGTGCAAATAAAAATGAGAGGTTGCTTCATCTAAGAGCTGGAGTAAATCAGAATAACTGCAGTGTCTTTTGTGGGTTTCGTGTCAGGCCCAATGTGCAGTGTGGATGTACCTGCACGGTTACAAGTGACAGACGTTGTTTTCCAGTATTGGTAGTTTCTTCAGTTTCTCCAGACTCCTTGGGGAGCTTTTTGTTGTGTCCTCCTGCCTCAGTTCAGAGTTAGGAATATAAACTTAACCCGTTCATTTTTAGATGTAATGTCTTTATTTTTAAAATCTGGATACAGATTATTCATCTGTCAGCAGCAATGCTTACATTTTATTTTTTTTTCCCAAAGACTCATATTTCTCAGTCTGCCATAGAGAGATGTGTTGAGATTAATTTGCAGGCTAATTAACCTTCTTATTGAAGAAACAGGTATCCAGACTGTGTTTAAATAACCTTCTGAGTGCACTGATGAGAGAATTCCACTGGTGCTCACCTGCTCTTTATTTTCCTGCTGACAAAATTACACGGTTGGGGCTGTATCTTGCTGTTTAGCACTGACCTGCTAATGCTAAGGCAACCGGGCTGTTCGCCACCCCACTCAAAGCAAGGACTGGGGCTCGGGATTTTTTGGAGGTAGCAGGATGGAAGAAACTCGATGTCAGTGTCCTGCCTCATTTGAGGCTTTTTGCCCCTTTTCTGCATGCTGCCCTGATGTCTGCAGACAAGAGGTGTGGCACCCAGCCTGAGTCTTCTATCTGGCTTATTTGAAGATTTGCTGATGTTCTGCCACTTATTGTTTTAATTTATCAGTGGAGAGGAGTGGAGTGAGTAGTAGTAATTGTTCATTTCAGTAGCTACATCGCTGTGTCTGCAGCAGCCACCCTGCCACCAGATATGTGATTACAAAGACTTACCAGAAATTAAATTTGCATTAGTCTCAATAAATTAAATTCACAGAGCCCCGCTTCAGCACAGTGCCAAAGTGCATATGGCTTGCTGGTGCACTAGCAGTGTATCTAATGAGCGTTGATGAGTCTGGGAGCCATCTCCTCATACCCTTCCCCAGCCCCTGGAGAGGAAAGACTCTTTCCACAGGGTGGCAGTATCCCCCCGTGGGAGCGAAGTCCTGGGCACCCACTGGTGGGTAATGCAGAGCTGTGGGGAAGGGAGCACACTTTTCTGCCTCTCTGGGTTCCCTGTGTTCCCCTCCTGGCTTTGCTGCACCCTGTATGAAGCTCTGCAGCTCTGCCAAGCCCTGGGGCTGAGCTGTGTGGTACTGACAGGGAAAGAAGAGGGGAGACATCTGACCAAGTGCTTACGTCTTTGCACGTAGTGTTCACCCAGGGCTTGGGAAGCTCTCTGCAGTGCTTTCCATGGACCCAGTTCACAGAGTCAGGGGTGCAAATACTGCTGGGGCTATCCACGACAGGCAGAAATAAAATATTGCCGTCAGTTATTCCCATGACCCATAGTGCTACTGAGCGCAGAGTGTGGCCCTGAGCATTTGTTTTGTCTGGATAGGAAAACAGCCTCTCAAGGAGTGGACATGAACATGTCAGGAGGGACACCTCTCTCTTCTGTGTGATCAGCCTCAGGAAACTTCTGACATGAGATCTGATTGCCCCTTTCTCTCCACTCCCATGAGGGAGCCATCTCTCTGTTTTATTAAATTTTTTCTCAACAATAAGGACACTTTAGTAAACACCATAAGGCCTTCATGACGTGATTCTCAGTGTGTCACAGATAGAGCTTTGAGAACAGAGATTTTACTCTGACTAGAGATAGAAGTGAGAAATGCTAATATGATCTTGCTCACCTTGTGTCTTTCTGTCTTTTCATTAACACTGAAAAGTTTTGCTTTTGTATACCCATTTGCACAAAGATTAATCTCTTTTTCTTCTTCCTCATTCCTTTGTCAGATCTGAGGTTGCTTTTAAAGTTGGGACCCATAAAAGCAAATATTCCAAACTGTGATTAGAAGCGTGGTGCTCCCCATGGGATACGCTTGCAGTATTCATATGTTCAGTACTTTGCCAAGCAGGCAGGTATATATACCTTCCTTTTTATTCCATGGTAGCTCCACTTTGACCATCTGTCACGCATCCCATTAATCTGCGATCGGCTGCTAGTAAAAGACTAGAGGTGGAGACAGTAGCCTGATTTCCAGTTGTGTGCTGTCAGTGCATGCTGACCTGACCATGGTAGTTTGTACTTACTGCAGGGTTGCTGTAGTCCTTCAAACTGGGGCAAATTCCTTGTAAAGGAGGGCCAGCATTCCAAGCTATGATTCTCTTCTCTGTTGTAAATAAGGATCATCTATCTCTGTGGGTCTGGCTGGTGTAGAAAGTGAGTCAGGTCTGTTAAATCCAGGCAGATTAACATTATTGAAAGTGAAATTTTTCAAAAGTAAGAAAACGTTTTGTAAGGTCTGTCTTTTGACTCTGAGCTGTCGCCCTCCAAGCACGAAAATTTTACATGGTATCAAGCTGTGATCGGGCATGGTGATCCTGACTTTCCGCCTTGATCTTACACTTTCCTGTAGCAGAGGTCCCTTTGTCCTGGTGAGCTGAAGCCCTGGAAGGAGTGCTAAATACCGAGAGTTGTGACTGCCTCTCTTCTGGTTAGTGCAACAGTACTCTCCTGTGGACGGGCTCAGTTCTCGCTCCTAAGGCTGACGATGAATCACACGGTTACCAGCGTTTACAGGTGGTGATGAGTGACAGGTTTGCTGGGACTGAGAGAGACAAAGGGACCCAGCTGCAGCACCCATTTCCTCTGAGCACATCTACATGACGCCCTGGATTAGCTGCTGCAGATGCTGCTGCGGATAGCGAGGGAAGCTGGAGGAGGGATGCGGCACCACTGTGAGTGGGAGAGAGCTGAGCACATCAGAAACAGTTAAAACAACTAAGTCCAACCTGTGAGTTGTTAGCCTAAGAGAATCATGACCAGACCATTCTTCATTTATTCCTGTAGAAAGGGAGGCCAGGCCTAGGGTCTGTCTGCTTGGATGGGAAACAAAATCAGTCTGGGGCAATGTCAGGAACCTCATGATTACAGCATGGGAGCAGCCTACATCTGCAGGCTAGTTCCTTCCTCCTAGGCTCACATTAGCTTTAATCTGCTACAGTGATACAATTTTCACTGATGATACTCTGCATTACATTATGTGACCATAGCTACCTTCAAGGGTGGGCTTCACAAGATTGTTCTGGAATGAGAAGAGGAGGAAATTGGCTTGGAAAGAGCGTAACTTTGGCCATGCATGCTTGCTTCGTTTCCTGCACGCAGTGCAGTCCCCATGAATGAAGTGCTGGTACAGTGCTGGCCACTGTGTCTTCTTCTTGTCACCTTGTGGCAAGGTGTGTGAGTCTGTGCTTCAGCAAGTTGGCAGTGATGAGGCCTTTCTTATGCAGGGAGAGAAAATATCTGCCCTGGCCCACAGGGAGCCTGAGTAAATGGATCCCTGCTTTTATTAGGCAGCAGCCTGGGAATGGTACTCTGTCGTTAGTCTGTGTGCTAAGTACCACCTGCCCATATTGTGTTGCACGAGTAAAATGTCCTCTGCATCTGCAGTGTCTAAGATACCACATTTGTGGACTCAAGGACACCACCCAGCCTCTCACATGGAGTGACTCTGGTGGCTGTGCCGCCCTATGACATGAACACGGGATGAAGGGGGTCATAGCTGGCTGCATGTCTTCTGATAGGAGGTAGCAGCACTTTGCTGACCCATCCTGCTGTCATCGTGCTCTCCATTATGTTAAAGGACCTGGGATGCTCTATGGGGACTTGGCTAGCACCGTTCTGGCAGGGGCTGCTGATGGAGGTAAGATGCCAGTCCTGCATAAAATATCTGCTCTTTCTTGAAGGCTGTTTTTTGACTAGGCCTTATCTCCCAGAGAAGCACTATAATGAAGTGACCAAATTAAGTGAGAGTTGCTGGTGCTGAACTCTTCTGAAGAACTAGTCCTCCTTAATTTCCTAAATGATCTGAATTCTAGTTCAGGATTGCTGGAATATGCAATTTCCTGTAGAAGCTGCAAGGTAGAGTTTATCTCATTTTGCTGTCAGTTCCCTGCCCTTTAATTAAGGATATTTTTTTTACTCTGTCTTGCTGCTGCCTCTTTTTTTTCATTTTTTTTCCTTTAAAAGCCCTCCAAAGCAAACACTCAATTTAAAGAGAATTACTGGTATCTTGCTTCATCCATTCCAATCATTTCAGGTATTTAGCAGAGAGAAGGGAGTGAGCATCAGGTGGCTAATTCCCCCCCCATTTACGCAGAGGAAATCACACTAATCAGACTGATGTGTACACCCTAATTGCTATCATCTGCAGTCTCTTCACTCCTCCCATTTCATGGCTGAGGCTCCTTGGCAAGGAATTCCCACCTTCCTGCTGCTGCTGGGTGGTGAGGGGAGCATGCAGCATCGCACCAGAAGAGCCCTGGCAAGACAGCAGGACAGTGTTGGCTGCAGCAGCACCTGCAGCTGCCGGCAGAGGAGGCGGTGGAGGGGACCAAGTGTCTCTGGTCCACTAAAGAAGCCAGAGCTCTGCTCAGTTACAGAGGCTGCCTCCTTTTTTCTCCCCCGAAATGAAGTTCTTCCTGCTAAAAATACTTCTGTTGGGATAATGTTTTCTGGGGTAGCCGTTTCTTATCTGTTTGAAATTAAAGATGTGTTACCGAAGCCACCTTCAGCTGCTAGGAGACAACAGAGTGTAATCTGGCAGTTAGAATTTAGGGGACACGGGATAAAACCATTAATCCTTGTCTGGAACAGTTGTTTGCGGAAGCATGCTTTCTTTCACCCTGCCAAGTACCTCAGAGCCACAGTGACTGAAGGGAAATACCCAGCTTGTCTTCGCTCCCCTCCATACTCAGCAAAGACCTTCCTGCTGCAATAACCTTTGTCTCCTTTGGCTTGCAATTTTTTGGGTGTTGTCATTTGTCCTGTCTGAGAGCAATAACCAATTAAAGCATGCCTGTGCAAAACTGTGACTTTAACCAGATTATGGTGGTGCATGTGTTGCTTTGGGTCTCACGAATAACAGAGATCCTGGCAACCCCCTGTCCCGTTGCAAATCAAATGTGTTTTCCTTCTGCATTCCAGGAACTTGCTTCAATGCACATAAAGAGAAAAACCTGAAATCTATGCTTCTCTCAACTCAAATAAGCCCAAGTACTATGTTGAGGAAAGCAACATAAGATAATAGCAAGAGCCTGATGCTCTCCACCAGCTCTGTCCCTAAGCAGGGAATGCAGAACTTTAGAAAAGGCTTAAAATATAAAATTTTGTAAAGGTGATCCAGGAATAAGGATTCCCCTGGACAGTCTAGGGGTGGTGCTAGCAATTGCTTATCTCACTAGGAAGCAGGCATTTCAGGATGGGGCTGTTGCTGCCCTCATGATCTGCGTTTCTCTGAATTATTTGTGCTCCCCAACCTTTCATCTCTTTACTTTCCAACTGTTATTCAGAACATCTTACCTAGCCCACCAGGCTTTTGTGTCAGTAAGGAGTGAAACCCAAGCAGAGTCAGCTAAGAATTTCCGTTGCTATTAGCTGCAATTACATGGCTCAATACCAGGCTCCTAATGAATGTTTGGGGAGTTAATTTTCATCTGTGGGGGCAAAGTCTCCATAGTGTCTTGTCCAGGTTGATCAGGCAAGTGAATCACTTGATGTTTAGCTGCTGCAGCCTGTCAGATAGCCAAGGCTGTCAGTTGTCTCCCAGTTTGACTGAAATGCTTAGCAGCTCCTGAAGATGAATGTCACCGAACTTCCCGTTTCTTGTGCTGTCACTGTGGAGGATACAGACTGGTAGTCTCCCAAAATTATGAGCTTTGTCACTTTAAAGGAGGAATTTTGGGCTCTTTTCAAGCTGGGAAATCTCTAATACAATGTCACACATGCATTTTGGTCCCTATGACATATTACACCCACCTCCATGTAGGTAGAAAACAAATTCTGAAAAACATTCTTTGATCTTCCACCCACTGATCTGCTTGAAATTTAAGTTCTGTGCTGCAACTTGAAGGAAGGAGGAGTAGGAATATAATTTATACCATACTAAAAAAAATAGAGAAGAAAACATTACTTCCACTAGTTCTAGAATTATTGCTGTATACATCTTCATATTCCTTCCTTCTGTTTGTCATCACACTTTTCAAATGACATTGGACTATTCTTTGTCATCCAGTTACACTGTTTTCTTTCAAGTAAGAGTGACACCTTGCTCCTGAAGTTGTTTGGTTTGTTTTTTTGGTGTTTTTGTTTGTTTGTTCTTGTTTTTGTTTGTTTGGGGGTTTGTTTTTGTTTTCTTGTTTGTTTTGTGTGTGTCCCCCCCCCCCCTTTCCTGTCATGTTAAATGGAACATCTGGTTTTCTTCCGCGGTCATGCTTCTGTGGGGGATCAAGTATTCGTAAGATGCTGGTACAAACATGGGGCAAATCCAAGCCACCTATTTTCTGCTCTGCTGGCAGTTGGGTTCTAGCAGAAGTCATGAGGGTTGGGAAGGATTTCTCCTTCTTTTGCGGCAAGACAGCTGGGCATCGCTCCATAGGTACATGCATTTGTGGAGGAAGGGGATGTCAAAGATTATGCCTGCTTTCCCCCCATGGTGCAACACTCAGGTGACACCCATGTAAAACTTGTGTGGTTCTCAGAGTAGCCTTAATTCCCTTTCCCCTCCCACCCTTTCCTCCTCAATTTTACACATGCTTTTGGCCCCTCCTTCCTCCTTTTCCCCTCACTTTTCACTCCCCTCTTCCCCGCCTTTTCCTTCCCCCCTTTTCCTTCCCCCTCCTTTCACTTTTCCCCTCTTTTCCTTTTTGTTGTTATTGTGTTTGCTGTCTGAATCGGAGGGAAAAATTGACGGGTAGTTATTTTTCTTTTTTTATGCACATCTCTGGGGGCTGCTGGGTGATAAGGGGTTTATTTCAGTGTCGTCTCTAAGCATACTCACTGCAGGGACAGAGGCAGAGGTTGTTTGCAGCTGAGTTGATAGAGTTTGTAGGCTTTGCACAAGTGTTTGGTTCAACTCCATATGGGTTTCTGTCGCAGTCGTGCCGAATTTTAGGGTTTTGGTGCTTTTATAGATTTGTTCAAGATGCTGCTGTTTTCTGTAGCTACATTTGGCAGCTTTAACTTACGGAACTGTGTTAAGGTCTGTGTTAGTTGGTGCCTAATATATGGCTGACTTAATTCTGTCAGCTCTGTTGACAGTGGGCAATAGTTCCTAAAAGCAGGAATGCTAGAGGAGAAACTTTTTTCCCTGGAGACTGTGGTGCTTTGCCAGGAAAGGCAGCAGCTATTGTGTGATACAGAGCTGTTTTCAGAGGTGCTGTGGGGAAGATGAAGATGGGTAGTGGCAGCTCTTCACTTGCAATGCGACAGAAGAACAGGGCATGCTTTCTCAGCATCCCTGTTATTATCAAAGAGCTTGTTTTCGTTAACTATGATCTTCCACCATTCTCAGCAGGACACTTACCTTAGGAGTGGTTTCTTTTGGCTCGAGGTACAGCATGGATCACAGAGATATACAGCGATGCAAGGATTGATTTGGTTTTCCACCAGCCTTGTCACACTGCTCACCAAGTTTTGTCACACTGCTCATTTTTAGGGGTTTACTGATGTAAAAAAGTCAGAAGTAAAGACTTGTGTCAGTGACCACAAGCCAGCTGGTTGTGAACGTGCTTTTACCCTGATTCTCATGTAAAGTAAAAAATACTGGCTTCAGTTGCCCTCATGGGGTGTTAAGGAAGTTTCTGTTCCGTAACATGGGGTCATAGGAACAATGCTTGTGTTTTCCTGGTACTATGAGTTGATGTGCTTTGCTTCATGGTCAAGATCATCGAAAAGCACATGTTTATGCAGCTACAGAAGCTAGTTGACATGGGATAGCTTTCCGTGGTAGGGATTACTTTCCACATTGTAAGAGAAATCAATCATCCCCAGGGATTCCTTCAGAGCCTATAACACAAGTGTATGTACTACAATATAAACCATAAGAAAAGGAAAGATTCTTTTTCAAGGACATTAACAGATGTTTTTTGTTGGCAAATTCAGATTGGGATAAACCCAAGCATTTCTGTAAATGTCTGGTAACAATGTACTGTAGTTGGTGAAGAACAGGAGTCTCTCATGGGGAAAACTAGGTGGATAACTTTGGTTAATAATTTTGAAATTTTCTGTCAATATCTGACATTCTCCCTCCATGCTTGCTGTTACCTTGTTAGGCTTCCTGTTGACCTGGTTGTTTATGCATGTAGAAGTGAAGCGGTTGCTCTAGTTTTTCTGATGTTCACAGTGATGGCAGTTGGAGACATTTAGATTTAATTTTGATTGCCCAGAGACCTCAGAAATCGTTATCTTAATATCACGGGAATGTCAGTTCAATAACGTTACTGTTGATCAGTTGTTGAGCGCTAGTTCTGTAGCCATTGTGTATGTGTAGCTTATCCAGCAGAATTACCTTTCCCCTTCGTGTCCATTTTAGGGAGAAGAAAAAAACAAGGATGAAGGAAGAAGGAAAGCAATTATATGAAATATTCACTGTTGTTTATTTAACAAACAGTATTTAATAGCAGCATTAAATAGTGACACTTTTCTGTGCTACTCAATGTGTTACTGGATCTTGAGAGTATATTTTAGGTAATTTGTGTGTGCGTTTACATATTCTGTTGGCTTTTGTTGTCAGTATTTTTGTCACTGGGATCAGGCTTAAATGATGCTAATGGATTCTTGCGGCTTTGTGTGAGGACATCAGATTCCTCAGATACAATAATGTGGTCTTTGGGTTTGATGCCTAAAAGCTAGTAATGAATTTCACTTTGAATTCCACAGTTTTTCTTGTTGTGTTGTTGATTTGCTGAAATGATGTTAGGAGAACCAGGCAAGGACTGAGTACATTTGGCCTCCCAGGGAAATTTGACTGGTGGGAGGAAGAGATGGGAAGGAGGTCATTGCACAGTAAGTTGGAATGGCAGCCTCTTTCCTCTATGGGCGATATAGTCTGCTGTAGTGCCTGTGACAGGTGGAAAGCTTTTGGGTGGCTTTAAAAGGATGAGATGGAGGAATAGTAGGGACGCTGGTTTTCCCCTCCTGTATCTGTTTTGGCCCGAAGTTTCAAATTCTCTTTCTGGTTCATGGTTTGCTCCTTAGAGGTGCTGATGGGGAAGGTCCATTAATATCGTGGCCATCCTTTTGGTCATGCCAGTGGTGTCGCTGGGCTGTTCAGACCAAATGCTTACTGAATGTCTGCATTCTGCCCCTTCTCACCACCTCTTTGCTGACCTCTCTCATCAAGGGAAGGGTCATGGCTTCTCAACACACCTAGGTGGTTCCCTTGGACTGGACAGCTTTGTTTTTCTGATTTTGCACAGCCATTTCAGCCGCTGTTTAAAAAAAATCCCTTCTGTCCCTCTATTTATGTTCACAACTCACTTCTCCCTTAGAAATCCCTGTTGCTCAGTTACAGACAGAAATCAATCCTGTGCGCATGCTAATTTCTGAAATGGTGGGACTTCTCTAATGTCGAAGAGTAGTGTTTCCCCAGAAGAAAACAGTCACTGTGTGCAAAAGGCTACTGGCTCAGTCAGGACTACAAGATTGTATTATCACTTGCAGATGAAAATCAGTGGCACTGATGAAATTTGAGCTGAAGACTTATAAGGCTTCAAAAACATGATCTCATGAGGCTCTCTCTTTCCGAGAGTGTGAGCTAAGAAGTACTTTCCATACTCCACTGGAAAAAAAAAAAAATGAACAAGATGCAGCTTGGCATTTTGGACTGCTGCTTGGTTAGATCTGAACCGGACTTGTTCCCTTGTGAATAAAGGTTCCTGTCCTGTCTGAGGATCTGCTAACCTCAGTTCAGAGGGTGCTAGGTGGAGAACCACTGCGCTTAGGCAGCAGTGATGGTGCCATGCTGTGGGCAACAGAAGAGAAATGCTTCAGTGATTCGGTCTAGCTTGTGTTTTATAATAAAAATTGCTCTGTGTAATTCACATTGGCCTAGGTTTGCATGTGATATTTAGGGAACATATTTATTTCAGATGTGTAGAGGGTGCTTGAGGAGGTGGCCTTATAAATCTGAGACCAAGAATAATCGCTAGGCAGGGGGCTGCTAGGATAGGGGGTGATTTGTGGGCATTTATGTAGCATGTGTCGACCTGCTGCTTAGCTCATCTGGAGCTGTTGGATTGCAGCAAAAATCTCCTCTAAGAAGAGATTTTCTTTGAAAAGTTTTTCCACTAGCATTGAATAATTTCAGATGGGTTAAGTAACATAAAACCTTTCCTGGGAAGTGGCACAAGTAACTTAGAGCATGCAATTGCTCGTTGCTAGGGAAAGGGGGTCCTCTGTACCTTCAGGTAGCCCCTAGAAATAACGTGTTTATGTAAGGCTGGAGCACATCTGGGATTTGATCTTAATGTGTGAGGCAGGGGTGGGCTTGCTAGACCTGACTGCTGTGGAAATGAATATGCATTTTGCTTGTTTGCCAGTTGGAAAGAAGTCTGTACCTCAAGTACAGACAAGAGGCAGGATATGTGTGGAATCAGAAGTTTCTCACCCCAGGAACAGTGTTTACGTTTATATTTAGGTTCACTTTTCCCTGTTTCGCTGACCTTTAGCATGGTCTGCACCTGTTTCAATCTGTGGGAAGGATTTGCACCTGTAGCGTCCTTGGAGATGATACAAGCAAAGGGTGACTGCTGACCCAGGGGCTGGTGCAGAATAGGGAGGCAGCAGTGTCTTTTATGAGCAGAAATGCACCTAGGACCCTCATGTAGCTGTCTAGCCATTTGTCTACTAAGGATGTAAAATCCTTGGCTACAAGAGGCTGGAAAGGTGTAACCAGGGGAAGAGCCCGCTAAATTCATCTGCTTCTTATCTACTCCTGGGTGCAGTTGCACCTGTGACGTAGGGTGAGCAGGCTCTTGCTCTGCCTCGACATGGCTCAGCTGACACTGAACAGGACTCGGGTCTGAGTGGGGGCTGGAGCCTCTTCACCCAGCTTTCAGCTGCCGTATGTGTTTCGGCTGCACTGGGTGTTCACTTTGGCGTGCCACAGCAGCGAGTCCTCGTCCCTGCCTTGTCTTGACTTGCAGCTCCCTGTGTGTCATTGTGGGAGTGGGAGAAGAGGGTCTGGTGTCCTCCCAGACCGCAACCCTGCTGCTGCCGGCCTTGGCCTGCCTGGTGGGCTCGCGGCATAGGGCAGGTTGCCGAACATGGTGTTAGCCCATGGTAAAGTCCCCGTGCCACACAGTCTTCCACCTCCTAGTGCTCCCTCAGCACAAGCTGTTTGCCCTCTCTGAGTTGGGGATGATGTCCCCTTCATCCACTTCTGCCTTGGCACTTGCACAAGCTGCTCCACCTGCCCCGGTGTGTGCCCACAGCTGCCATGACCCCATGCTGAGCAGAGCTGAGATCTCTCTCTCTCATTGGAGCAGGTTGCCATGGCAATGCACAGTCTGCTGCGCTCTGGGTCTCCAGGAGCCAGAAATGATGGTGCTTTTGCAACATTGAGGTAAACAGCTCCCTTTTCCCTCATATAGCATATCCACCCCTTGTAAGAGCCCGGCCTCCCTCAGCACCAGCTGCCCCTCACCCCCTGCACGGGGGGCGGGCGGCTCCAGGCACCAGGAGCATGCCTGACCCACGGGGCCCGGCTCCCTTGAGTTGGAGCGGTTCCTCCTGCCTGCGTGGGCATGGCACTGGCCCTCCTGTCGCTGGGCGATGTGGGTTTCACTTCAGGGGAGGAACAAGGTGGTGCTGGCGGGGCCAGCTGCCAGGCCATGTGGCTTGCTCATGGCGGGCCTGACTGCTGCCCTCCTGGGTGCCAAAGCTGCAGATGGGTCCCCAGCTGTGTGCTCACAGCTCTACCGCTGGTTTACACTGGTCATCTTGGGAAAGTAATCTCTCTTCCCTTAAGCCCCTCTTTGAGTGTGAAAGTCTTGCTCTCCTTTGCCCCTGGAAAGGCACCCCAAGGACTCTGGCTAATGAGTGCAAATGCTTAGAGTTGTGGAAATTTGCTGGGGCATCTCTCTGCGGCTTGCTAGGACTTTGTTCTGGTGCTGTGGGCTTTCACTCGTTTCTCCAGTGCTTTGGGAATCCATCGGTATTTCTCACATCCAGAAGCCTGTAGCTGGCAGGTGATTGAAGACTCTTTTTACAGTGTCCTTTGTTATTGCAGGCAGTAATGAGCATGGCAGACTGTTGCAGGCAGGGAAGTGTGACTGTGTGAACTGAAAATGAATCTCTTGCTTGATCTGCTGGCATTTGTTCCAGCATCTTTCTCTCCACCTCTCTCTCTCTCGCTGTTGATGTGTGTATGAAGGGGGAGTTGATGCTGGAGAGGGGAGTGGAGCAGGGGAGGAGTTTCTATCAGCCTGTTCTTTTTTTTTTCCTTTTCTTTTTTTTTCACCCTATCCAGTGACGTGAGCAATGCCTGGAACAATCAGGCTGGCTTGAAACAGTGTGCCTGAAGATGCTGGAGAAAACAGCCTAGTGCGCTTTAAGCAAACACTGATTGCTTGAGCCTGGGCTCTCCAGACGTAACCTTTTCCAATTCCTCTGCAGGGGATTGGAAAGTGCCCTTAGCTTTCTTCTTCCCCATCCCGTACACTCATTTTTGGAAATGATTGGAGTTAACAGTGTTCAGAGCACCAGCAAAGTCCGGGTGAGAGCCACAGGTTCGGTGAAGTACTCCCGAGAAGAATCTCTCTGGCGGCAGTCCCATCGGTCAAAATCTATGAAAATCTCCAACTCTTCTGAGTTTTCTACTAAAGAAAGCAAGGTAAATAACCAAATATTCATGGTGTTTCTCTTGGATAGGAGTGAAGGTGGTGGTGTTGAAAAGGTTACGCTCTGCAGGAATTAAGGGCGCTGTATGGTCTGCAGTGATCCCACAATTGCTGTCAGGTCAGAAAAAAATCTCTAGGTTCGAGGAGAGACTTGAAGGTGAAAAAGGTCTGGTGTATAATAGTGATTGAGTCTTGTCGCTAAGCTTGGTGCAATAGGAAACAGTGAAAACTTGCTAGTGAGAATGCTAATTGGAGCTCTGCTCTGGGGAAAGATGCTGGAGTTGGCAAGTGATGTCCTTGGGATTATCTGTTTAATGGGAATGATTTTCTGTAGAAATTTTTTTTTTTCTTCTTCTCTGCAGTTCTGTGGTTTAGTAGGTGTGGATGCTAGGTAAACGTTGCTTTGCTTTGCATGCATAATTAAATATTGCTGTCAAGTATTTATTAGGAAGGCATAAATTGTGTGTTTCTGGGAATACTTTAGTGTATTGTAGCGGTTGGTAGCACAGGCTATGGCCAGCTGCTACAGTGGGTGTGTGCAGCATCTTTTCTCACAGCCCAGCCCAGTTGATCGGTTCCTAGGCAAACAACCCCCCCTCCATGCAGTATCTCTTCTTTCATCATTCCTCGCTTCTGCTCAATAACTGAGAGGCACCTGGGAAGCCACGGCAAGACCTTTAATAGCTGTCTCCCTCGCAAAGGTACTCTGTGTCCCCAAGGGTTGGATGAACTTTACGCAGTGACTGAATATGCCTGGAATTTCATTCCTGCTGCAAATTGATTCTGTCTTGGGATTAGAAGATGTAACCATTTGCAAAGGTGTGTTGAGTGAGGCTAAAATATTTCAGAGCATCAGCCACAGGCATTTAACCTTGTCTTGTGGCTGTGTCAATGCAAACAAGCAGACACATGCATGGATGTTCCTGTGCTGTTCCTTCCCTAAATCTCATTTATCCTGAGAGATCTGCTGTGGTGAAAAGATCCTAATGCTGCACAGTAGTTCCTAGTAGTTCTTGTCTCCCAGATTACAGATTGTATGTTATTTCAGGGCCTCAGCTGCAGAGCTTTAATCACACAGTAATGCAAATAGAAATAAATGCATTATTTTATTCTTGCCTTATTGACCATAACTAAGAAATAGTGTACTGCTAAGGTTATTGCAAGGCAATAGCATGAACACTGTTCTTGAGCTGTTGCTGATGCAGTATCTGCTACTCCAGCAAATGCCAAAGTAAAAGCTGTGTCTTGCAGGTGCTCTGGGATCCTGCTCTTGTGATCACTTTCACCCTAAGCATGGGAATTAATTGCACGGTATTCAGTGGGAGGATTTATGTATGGAAAGACTCTGAATATGGTGGAAAGTCGGGTCTTTTGACATTGGGTGCATTGCTTGATCTCTCTACCTCTGTCCCCTCTCCAGGCTTTGTGTCCAGGGTGTAATGTCCTCAGTGCAGGGACATTCTCCCAGGGATGGTGTCTGACACAGTTAGTTAGCTACTGCGGTAATGAATGCACTGTGGGCATCCCTCTGTGGGATTCACATTTCTGCCTCTTGAGTGCTGTAGGTTGCTATGTGAGAGATAGATACCCACTTCTTCTCCTGCCTAGCTCAGTGAGCTGGCCTTATTCTTTCCATATGTCTGTTCCCCCTTCTGCTTTTTGTCTGCCCATCGTATTTTGCTAAGATGTCAATGATTTAGAGAACTGATTTATATTTGAGCTTTAGGTCTTCTGTACTGTTGTGTTGGTGGAAGGGACCTGGAAGTAGTTGCCAATGTGTAGTGTAGCGAAAGAGGTCTTTTTATCAGTGTAAGTCTGTGTGTGTGCTTGTACATCACCTCTCACGAAATGTCTTCAGTTCTAGGCTGGGTGTTCTGGACAGTGGTGTTGTGTAGATCCCCTCAGTCTCAAGCAGGGTTTGAGTTATAGACTTGTCCTCTTCCATATTTCTGTGGGTGTGTTTCCACCTTTGTGTTTGGACTGCCTTGTGTATTGTCTGCTCCCCACACAAACTAATTGCAATGCTCAAGACCTGTTTCTGTGACTGCTTCAGCTGACTTAGGGCAGGAGACAGATTTAACCTATTTGTGCCTCAGAAACGTACTTTGCACTTAATGTGACTCAGCCTGTTTTGCTGAGCTAGAGAGTATTATATACCCTCATGCTCTAGAGAGTATGAACAAAGCACCAGCATGGTGCCTGCATAGGAGGTCTGCCTGCTGCCAGCATCAAACAAGCTAGGTAGCCCAAGGACCTGTCTTCTCGAAAAACGTCAGATAGTGCTTCTGTGCAGACATATACACACGTGCCCCTGTATGTACACAGGCTCCACCAGGTGATGCATCCCAGGTGTGTATTACAGGCAGATATCACAGCCTCAGGCCAGCAGGAGAACCTGTGAAAAGGATAGTATGGATTGTTGTACTGTTGTTCTCTGGAGAGTAGGCTCGAACTCAGGCTCCATGCAAGGTGAGTCAGAGGACCTCAGGGTTGTCTGTGTGACCCGGCATGGTCAGCAGTCTCTCCTCTTGACAAACTGTTTTCCTGCAGCTGTGGGCTGAACTGCACAGTGCCCATGCCTGTCCTGCCTGCAGATGCACAGGGCCAATAAAACAATTCCTAAAATAGGCTGTGTAGGTGCTCCACTGTCAAGAAACACTTCTCTGGCCTTTTCTCTGTTCACCTGTAGTAATTCAGTATGCTGCACTGAATGCAGCTATCACCAATAGCACTGATGAAACACCCCGGCAAGTAGAGAACAAATCTTATCTAGCAAACTGCATGTATCAGTTTTACAGAGGATGCATTTCTTGTGTGGCATTAATTTGTTGGCTCTCAGGAGCCCCAGCTAACCATTCTTTTCTCTTTCATGATGATATATCTGGCACAATCTTTTCTCTTTCTTCCCCTCCCCCCTTCTTCATACAAACCAGATTTTTAACAGAGGAGTTTCTCTTAGAAATGTTCTCCTCCAGTTGGTGACGCACTTGAAATTCCCTGGGTGAAATGATCTCCTTTCCTTCCCCCTAAAACATTCCTATCAACCCTATCTCCACCCACACCAAAACAACATTCATCGGATCCATATGCTGCTGAACAGCTCTGTGCTGTTTTATGAATAATGTATGCCGGCTTGTTAGAATAACATTTGTTGTACAAACCAGTGGAATTTGAAATTGAGAGTGATATTAGCAGACATGCCATGGCACTAACCCATGAGCTTCTTGGGGTACTACCCTGGCGTCCTTGCTGCATCTTTGTCAGAAGGAGCAAAATGTGTGAGACATCAGGGGCATGCCTATTTCGGGCCTGTCAAAGAGCTACAGGCACCCAGGGATCGGAGCCCTTATCCTGGCCTCAGCAGGTGTTACAGATCCTATGCATAAGGACTGGAGAAAATTTCAAGATATGGATTTTGAGGGAGAGTGGCAAATAGGAGATGGTGAAATAGTATGTATCTGCATGCAAGCAAGAGTTCTTGGGGAGGGTCAACCTTCAGGTAATCACCCAAAAAGCAAACCAGCAGTGGTGTGTCACACCCCATCTAAGCCTGGCAGAAGGCAAAGACACAGGACACACCCTGCTCAAAGAAGGGACACATTAACACCTGTTGGAACTGCATGCCGACGCTTGCGATGTCTGGTATCTGTTGCCTCTGTAACCTGTTTTATTTTTGTAAGGTTCTGCTCTTTTTGTTGTTTTTCCTACTAGTAAATCACATATGGTGGGAGCTGGGGCTGGTGCCTGGCTGACTGCTGTGGTCCCAAAGGCAGAGCTGGTGGGCCAGTGCTGAGTGACTGGGAGAGATGCTGAACTTCTGACTGAATACTTCTGACTGCAGTGACTGAGCATGTCTTTGCCCAGAGATGTGACTGGGGCTTCCTTGGCTGCCTGGGATTGACTGTGCTGGTACCAGCTGGAGATGAAGAAGAAAAATCCTCAGGCAGGGCTTATTCTGACAGTGGCTGCAGGGACGTGGGTCTGAGACCACAAGTGCATCCCTGTCCTGGGGCCTGTAGAAGCCACCCGGGCTGTCTCCTTCGATGGTCAGATGGTCCTTCCACTAATGATGACTTCAGAAATGAGGCTGGAACTGAGTGTGAGCAGAGAACCAGGGAAACAAAAGCTGGAGAAGACAGTCTGGGTCATCCCTGATAGCTCTCTGAGCTCGGTTTTGATTTTCCCTGTTTACCTGTTCAGGACAGGCATTTCTGGCTCCTTCTCTTTTATGCATAGGGCAGGTGTAAGAAATACCTGTGGTGGATTTCTTTCCCTCCTGGGAGGCTTTTATGTTGCCTTTCGAGGGAGGGGCTTGCGCAGTGCCCCGGGACCTCTTCATCATCTTGCATCCTGCTGGCCAGGCTTTCGGACCCTGTGCCCGCTTGTTACGTAGAAGATTTACAGAGATGAGTATCGAGGTAGTTCATTATGTCTTTGTCCCTGTTTGCACACTGGTTGTGCCTTTTGTTCACTGCTTCTGCATGCAGTGGCTGACTCACAGCATAGTCGGCAGGTGCCTAGAGCAGCCCATTTAAATGGGTCCAATGGTTCATGCATGTGACAAGGTTTTGAGGAGGTGAGGATAGTGAGTGACCTTTATTTCTTGGCAGCTTTGTAAAATAAACAGGAGTTTTCAGAAGCACTCCCTGCATAGTTTTGATTCTCTTCTCAATTGGAATAAAAGTACCAGCTGGTGAGAGCTTATGAAATCTGGATTTTTAGTTGACCTATCTGCTTACCAAAGGGAAAATAGGGTTGGAATTCAGCAGCTTCTTACAGAGTTACAGGCTTCCACTTAAAAATGGAAGAGTGAGTTTCTTGCCTAGTTTGTGAACAAATACATACAAATCCCACCAACACATAACAAATTGCATTGTTTTTTTACACTGCAGTCTGCTAAAGGTCAAGTTGGAGCTGTAGGAAGTAGCATGGGGTTGAAATAAAGTAAGTGTCTAGGATGTAACCTTGTGTTTTATGCAGCCGTTTGTTTCTTTTATTCTCCCTTCAAAACTGCATTTGTTTCTCCAGGGAGCTTAGAGCAGTGCTGGGCCTCAGGCATGGTGGACCCAGAGATCAGTAATTCTCGAAAAGGGGAAAGCTATAGGGAGTAGGTTTTTGTAGTCTGGGTTATAGAGCTTAAGAGTTGAAGCAATGAAGTTGGACACTGCTGAATAGTCTGTAGCTGGGACTTTGGATCCTGCCTACAATAGCCTTGGGTGCCAAAAGAGATAGAAAGTCTCTCCCCTTTCCAAGTGGTATTGGTCCAGTTTGGAAGATGAGACCCATTCAGAATTCATTCTGACATTCCCTGCTGTTGTCCAGCCTCCAGTTTTCTGGCTTAGGTAGCAAATTTGCCAAGCACTTCACAGGCTAGCAGGTAAGAAGCCGTGACTGTTGTCAGACTGTAAGAGCACTTTAAATCAGAGCGCTTTTTAAATTTTTTTCACAGAGAGAAAGCATGAGTTAGTAAAACCTGTACTTGCAGCTAGTTAAGTACAGTGAAAGTCATGTTCCCACCATAATCTCTGATCAGCCTTGTTGCAATTTAGTGAAGCATTTAAGTGCTTGTCTACAAGTTGTATGATTTAATCATACTCTGGAGAAATGTCTGCTGAAAAGAGCTGCTCTCTGAATCAGGGCCTTGGGAAACAGCCATGAAATAAATGACAGAGCAGGTGCTGGGCTGTACATGTCTGCTACTGATTGCAAAACATGGGAGTATGAAATTTTTTTTCTCCAGATCATGCAAGAGCCCGGTAGACATCAGGAAAATGTTAAAGCGTAAATTGCTTTGGAGGAGGAACATAAAGCAGCTCTAACAGGCTGGTGAGTCCGGCAGTGAGAGTGCGCAGCTGTCTCTGCCAGAGAGGTGGGTCGGGGGGCAGGCAGGAGAACTCGTGTATTTCAGTCCCTTGAGAGGTCTGCTTGCTGAGGTCTCACTGAACATGCTCGGCAGACACACTGAGCATGCCCTATGTACAGCCGTCCGGGCTGTGGATCCTCTCTGTGGTTTTCTTTCATTTTTGTAGATAGCAGAGACGTTCTGAGAGGCTGTATTTGATGCTCTGTGGGGGACACTGTGTCCTTCCTCTGATTTGTGTGCCATATGACTGTTAACTCCCTAAAGAAGAAAGATGGAGTCTTGCTCATTAGTAAAGATCAGGACAAAAACGTCACTTTCCACAAGGCAAAAGCCTGGGGCATTTGTTGTTCCCACACCAATCTGGAGTGCTGCTTTTGTGTGTTCTGCTGTTTGGCTGTAGTGATCTCATGAATCTTCCTTAGCAGCACAATCCTATAAAAAACAGCACTGCACAGGCCAGGTATTCGTTTTTCAGAGGTTGTGACCCAATTTTGTAGTCATTTGGGCCAGAGAACAGCAAAGACATTTCTGATGCCCCAGGCCAGGTTTTTGTTGCATTTCAAAAGCTTATCCAACCAGCTGGGGAAAAATAATACTGCTTCTGAAAAAATGGGGAGGCAACTGGTGAAAAAAAGGCAGCCTCTTTGTCTTATATTTGGAAGTAGTTGTCTGGCTCAACATGTAAGAGAATATTTTAACAGTAGGAAAAAGAGGACGAGTCAAAGAATAAGATGGGGACTTAGGTCAAATAGTTAGAAACGTAGTGTCTTCTAATGGAAAATATTGGTTGTTCCCAGGGAATCAGTGTCAGCATCGGCTTGTGCAGAAGAATGGAGGTGTATATGATTCTGCTGGGTGCTGGCTGCATGGTAGAAGAAATGTTAGCCTTTTCTTTTGCTTTCTTCCTGCAGGGTGGTCTTAAAATCTCTTGATAGCTCTCACCTGAAAGTGAAATGCCTGCAAACTGACAGTAATACACTTTCCTTCACCATTGCTGCCTTGCCTGTGGATCAGAGCTCCTTGTACAAGTTTAGAGAAGATGAGATATAGTGAAATAGACAATGAAAACTCCAGAGTTGGAAATATTTCATCATATTGCTGTGAGTAGTGCAGCAAAGCTCTGTTAGTGGTGGGGACCTCTGTCTCCTAGCTTAGTATAAGTAGGGTGTAAGATGGCTTCTCCTCATGGTCCTACGTTTTCTGTTGCTCTGAGAAACCTGCTTTTATGGTACACTGTGACTAAAAGTTGCTGCATGTGTAGTGTCAGCATGAGTCAAGTTGTACCAGTATGATTGACCTGCTTGTGCATGGTTCAGTTGAGCCAGAATTTCACAGAGCTGAGTATTAAGCATCTTCAAATAAACCATGCAAGATTCAGAAAGCAGCCAGTGGATCACAGGATGAGTAGTGGGATGTGCTCATGGGATTCTCATTGCATGTTTGGCTGTGGCATATGCACAAGACTAGTCTTAACTCTTCAGTTTTCAGAATTATTTTTGGTTTTGGGTCAGAGCTGGGGCTATTTAAATGGTAATGTTTCTGTTAAGCATGTCATAGCTATTATAGTATGTGATTTTCAGGCTTGTTCATACTTGATGTGCTACTTTTTGGTAATCATGTGCATCAACAGTTCTACACGTTAACATATTTTGAGGCTGTGTAGGAGTTATGTGCCAGAGGGAGTAAATCTAGCTATGTATATAAGGTAAATTACAAATATGGATTATAAGTGCGAGAATCAGGGACATTCCATACCAAAATACTTCACTTGAGTCGAGTGGCCTATTTGAAGAACACCATTAGCTTGTCGTAATAGTGGGCATTTATCCATTGTATGCATCAGCTACTGGAGGGCTGAAATCAGACATGGTTATCCAAGTGATGTACCTACTCCCTCTCATAAGAAATCCATCCCAACTGTCTGATATACACCCAGTCTTAAGTCAACCTCCAGAGCCTTTTCTTTGCAGGCTGGTATCAACAACAGAATTGCGACGTTTGATGTCAAACCTACTGGCATCTTTCCTGTGAATTGAAAGAAGTAACGATGTTAGGAAGCAGCAGTTGAATACATTGATCTTCAAGCAGAAAACTGCTTATCATTTGTTTTCTGTTTTGCACTTGGAATGGAATGTGTTTATGTTTGGGTCTGTGAGTGGGAAGGCATTCAGGTGTCTATGAGGCTCAGGGGCTTTGGATAGCTATTGTGGTGTAGTTTTGCAGGTAAGCTCATATGGCCCCATTAAAGTCAGTGACAAAAAAACTCACTGACTGTCAGGAATTAAATTGGACCTTGAATTTCAAGGCTGTAATCTTATGTCTTTTGCAGACTTAACAGTGTTATTTGAAAGAAATAAAATAATAACAAACCACAAAACCCAAAAACCTGCTTGAGAAAACGACTGTAATCTCAAACACTACATTCTGATGGTTTTTTTCTTACATGGGATTTCTGCTCAAGGCTTTCATGTTACCATGAGCAGATATGGTACTTCCTTGATCAGAGACAGCTCACTTGCTAGTACTAGTTAGGTGGTTTTCCTCAGCATATATATGTGTGTGTAGCAGGGGTCACACAATAAACCCATCTCATTTCTCTCCCTTTGCAGGCCCTCTACAATTCAATCAAGAATGAGAAGCTGGAATGGGCAGTGTAAGTATACTGTGTAGAAATTAGGAGTTTAGAAATTGTACCTGTGTAGTAATCTGTTTATAGGTCCTATGTCACTGTCTGAGCAGGCTCCAAAGCCTGTAGAAGACAGCCAATGAACGTAATGAGTTTGCTTTTCTGTTAATGACCTGGCAATACTGCCTCATCTGTTTCTCCAGCAAGGGGAGTTGTTAATGATAGGAGCCAACTGCATTTGTAAGGAAAGAGGACGTTTCATTTAGTAGGAAACTTCAGTCTGAAAAGAGAGAAATTAAATCCTCCGTTGTTCTATGACTGCATAAATAAAACAAAAGTTGGCTTCTCCCTGTATCTTTCAGTACATTGTATCAGCAGCACTGAATAGAAACACAAGTCTTGGATTGAGTTTCCTGCTGTTGTTTATTGTCTTGGTTTGTCCCTTGACAAACTGCGGATAACTTGACAACAACCTAATATGAAAGATGATAAATTGGACAAAGTCTGGTATTCCCATATCCTTAGCTGCTTTCAACAGGCCAACACTTGTTAACTGCAGAAATACTGCAGACAAGGAGCTTCAGTTTCTGATCATGTTAAATTGACATTTCTCTGTGCTTAGGTTTCATGTTGCCTAGGTATGCCAGCAAAGAGTAGAAGGGTCTGAATTATATTTTGACACTTGTAGAACAGTGGATTTTGGTGTAAAATAAAAGAGTGATGTCTTTTGTCTGTTTTGGCTGTACAAGATGTTTACCTGCCTGGATTTACATATCTGAAACTTCACCTTCTTGAGAACAATACACGTCTGGGATGCATGCTCCTGCACCTTTTGTGCTATAAGTCCTAACAACTGCTATAGGTCTTGCAGGCCCATTGGCTTCTGATCTCCCTTGTTTTAAGTTCATCATCTGCAAATTAATTTCTTGTCGGGGTGTACAACGTTGCAAGGGCTGCTGGTCCCAACTGAGATTGCAGCCCCTGTCCAGAAGTGTGTTAGATCGTGTCAGGGTAGTGAGGAAGGTGTGCTGCTAAAGGGCATGACCAAGAAGTGCCGTCTCTGATGACGCTCATAAAGAGCATGGTGGGAGACATTTCCCCAGACTGTGTCTTGGGCCTGGACTATGCTGTGTGGGTCATACATTGTCCTGTCCTACCAGGTGGGATTAGAGACGAGTTAACTCTGAATGCGACATGCACCCTGTCTCACCAGGTGAGATCAGGTGTGAGTTAACTCTGAGTATTTCTGCATGGTAATGCAAAGTGAATGACAGACAATCACTCCAGAGGTCCAATTCAGTTATAAATTTACTAAAAGCACTTGGTGGAATACAAATTGCAGCATNGAGAGTAAGATATCACCACTTCACAGGTTATCGATCCAGTGATGTCCAGTGAAAGGAAGGTGGGCGCCTTGAAGACTTCGGTTACGCTGCACAGCATATACATGCCACACCTGATGCCACGCAGGGAGTCATTTTATAGCCCAGTTCATTTACATGTGGGCAGTTCGTCTCCTCCCTCTGTTTGCTCTTCATGCTAATTAGGAAGACTCTTCTGGAAATGGGTCTGGGGTCTTCAGACTAGGGGAAAGTTCACAGTACTGACCAGAAGTGAGTTGTTTTGCCTGTAAGGGGTAGCTGTTGGTTCGTGTTTCTTCTGGTTGTTGGTTGTCCGACAGATGGTTCATCTCTATTGTGCCAATTAGGCCTTGAGGCCTTCATAGCAACACTATTAATTGCACAAAATCTTGGGAAAGAGAAGACAAGGTGTCTGCCACCACAGCCACCTATCTTTTCTGCCCAAAGTATCAAAAACTAGATGTTTAAGAGGCATAACATCATTCTTTGTTTTAATTGGGATGGGGGAGGTGCTTCAAGGTTATCACATAAGTACCACAACACCAGAGCTGTTTGCAAGACACTCTCTCACAGGTACTTTAGATGCAGCAGAGTCAATTTTGTAACTTTCTCAATGTCAGAATTTTCTTCCAGCTCTTGCCAGGAGACCACACCATATCTAATACACTTGGGCAGCATCCAGGTGGGAACTGGCTCATGCCCAGCTTTGCTGCCATGAGCTTTAGTCAAGGTGATTTATGAGTTAGTTTGTTCCTGTATAGGTAGTAGCTGTTTTGGCATTTCCACAGGCCAGTCCATGTCCCTTGGTAATGAATTGTTTGGGGGAAAATTGCAAGCAGGCTGGGAGAGGGAAAAATTGGAATCCTCCTTAAATAAGATTTTGGTATGTGGGTGTAAAGCCACCTTCTGCTAGCAGAATTCTCAAAGTGGCCAGTTGTCCATTCCAGTCTGAAACTCAGACAGATAGCTGAGACCGATGTGGCAATTACTTTCCATGCTAAGAAACAGAGCTCATTCTAGGCATAGTCAAAGAAGTTGTGCCTTTACCTATAGGGCTGAGATTGCTGTCGTAAAGAGGAAGTGTGGAGATGTCTCTCCTCACTTTTACAGAGATGTGTGGTTCCTGTGAACTAATTGCCCTCAGGAGCCCCAGGGCTGCCTGAGCTAGAGCGAGGAGGCACATCGCTTTCTTGCTCTGCTGTTGTGATCTGCAGAGAAGGGTGGATAGGAAGGAGACATGGTTGATTTTGTGGTGATGGGACTGAGGAAGATCCTCCCTCCTTTCCAAGGAGCATCCCTTTGCTTCGCTGATGCAGTTGGCAGGGAAAGAAGTGGGATGTAAGGCAAAGGTGGAAATAGGGCTGCAAAACCCAGCATAAGCTCCCTTGTGATGCTGGCATGTTGAAGGAATGCCTTTCCTCCAGCCAGAATCCCTTTGAGGATCTAAGACTCTCTTTTATGAGCCAAGCAACAGTTCAAGAGCTGCTCTGGCAGTACATTATTTGGTTATTAATGTCTGGCAATAAGTCCATAGGCAGGGGAGGATAACAGCAAAGCGTAAGATGGGTAAGACTGCTACATGATCTTTATCTTACTGGTTGTGAGCTAGGTGTGTCATCATCCTAAAAGGTGTGCTCTCCGTTTCCAGTGGAACTACAGGCTGATCCAAAGCCCACAGAAAGAAAAGGCTACCATTAACTCAAATTTTGTAGTCAGGAGAAATGGCTCCTTGATCAGCAGATGTGCTCCGGAGACTTTCAGTAGGAATATTCATTTATCATTTGTTGAACAGGGAAACATGAGTACAGCTCTGGAAGAGAGAATTGCATTAAAGTTGTTTTTCTGCAGTAGTTCCAGATTCAAGTTCTCCAAAAGGTTAAAAGTGAATCACGTACTATGATCTGTAAAATAAACAGGTCTGACCTGGAATTTACCCTGAACTGGTGAATGTGGGATCCTGAATGCATACTCCTACTCTGCACTGTACACACCAAATTTTTTCGTTACTTTTCACAATGGAACTGCCAGAAAACGTTATGCCATTTACTTGGCTTGCCATTTCCTCTCGCTCGCCTTCTTGTTCAATGTCCTGGAAGAAAGGAAAAAAGCAGTATGGGAAAACTAACCACCAGAAATACAATTATTATATCTTTTGTCCCATTCCGTATTTCGTCTCTACTGCTTACAGTTCTAGATCTCTCATGTTCATTGGACTATGATTCGTTTCTTTGAGCAGCAAGTGAAGCACTAAGCAGTGACCAAACCTTCCTGAAGTCTTTGGCGGAAGTTCCCACTGACTGCACTGAAGCCACATACTGTTTTATCCAGTTAGTCGCGTGCATCCTGTTTCCGGTGTGCTGAGGTCACAGGAACCACCCCAGGAGTGCACATAGTCCTAATAATTGTGTCATGATTTTTTATGCTGCTTAAATTTCCCTGAGAGACTTGATATTTCCATGAGATTTTTTTCATGCTCAAATGATAAACTCTTGTTCTGAAACCATGACATCACCTGTAAGATGAATTGAATTCAAGATCCTGTGAAAATCAGTGGTGAGATTAAAATAATTGGGTTTATTTAGTGGGAAAAGGTAGCACTGAGGACAGGGACCTGAGTGTATTTTTTAGAGTGTGTAAAGGCTGTCGCAGAGGACACGGGTGTGAGTTATTCTTCACACCCATTGTGGATTGTGTTTGAAACAAGGGAGCTTTGGATTCAACATTTAAAAAAGCTTTCTAGCAATAAGCCTTTTAAACCAGGTCATATGTTTGCCTGCATGAGCTATGGAAGTGCTTTCACTGGAAGTTTTTGTGACCTGGTTGTTCTGTCCAGAATGACTTAGGGAGAGTGAATCCAGCCTTACAGGTAAAGAGATGGATTGGCTGAACCCTTAACATCCCTTCAGTCCCATTGTCTATAATATTATGGCCCAGGTTTTGTAGCTGTTTCTCAGACTTGGGCTTTTGCACCGATCGTCATCAGCTTTAAGATGAAGAGGAAAAATTAATTTGATTTCAAAGGCACCAGAGCTAAATATGTTTTGTTTGCATGATGTCTACATGGAAACGTGGTGAACATTATTGTTCTCCATTGTTTGTAATATTTTGTCTATTGCCTGTTAAAGGTGACAATAATAATAAAATCATCATCTTAAAATAGACTGAATGGGGATCTAAAATTAACATGTGAAATCCCAAAGCACTGCTTAAAAAATTGCAAAAACAAATGGCTGCATTAGAGCCGGTTGTATCCTTGAAGCTTTGTCTCAGCAGGGCAGTGTGGTTTTCGAGAGAATCACTTGGGTTTTTGACTAGCTGATGATAGTTTTAGTTCCAGAGAAATTTAGGCATAGACGTGGTGTGTTCTTTGTTGTTTTTCTGCACTGCACTGAAAAATCATCTCCTTGCAGCCAAACCAAAATAGGTCTTTGAGATAGTGATGGTGAGAAACAGCCGCTGCCAAATCATCTCTGTGTTTCCTGCGGCGAACTGTGACGCGGAGACCACGGTGGTTACAAAGACATCTGCACTGAAGCTCACCTTTTTCTAGGTCAAATCAAGAAGTCTCTCCCTGTTGTAATTAACTCTTTGTCTCCCAAATTGCAGGATGTTTCCTGTTTACAACTTCATGATTGGTTTTAGAGAGGATTCAGGCAGTAATCACCTGGCTTTCCTTTCTTCTCTCCTCCCTTTGGGAAAGATGCCAAAACTTTTCTCCACTGGTTTCTTAAGTCAATTTTCTAATACAGATGCTATCAGTTCCACAGATTCATATAACTGTATGTTATGAATCTGAGTATTTTTTTAATTCCAGTTCCAATTGATAAACCCAGTCTTTTGCCATGTCGTGTAAATTTTCTACTTGAACAACTGCCGAGATGAAGCAGACTTTAAAATGAAAGCCCTGATCCTGTCTTTCTAGCTCAGTAACTTCGAAGCTTTTCAAGGCAGAGCCTCAAATCAGACCACAGAACATACAGAAATGTTTTTGTTACTGAGGGAACCGGATGGTGGTGGGTTTTTTGTTGTGGTTTGGTTGGTTGGTTGGTTTTTGTTTGTTTGCGCTTTTTTTTTCCAGAAGACAAAAATGGAATTTGCTTGTATAGGGTCTTTTTGGGGAGAGGCAAAAATCTATTTCTTCACCAAAATGGCAACATCTACATTTTTGCATATTTTTCAAATCTGCATGTTTAAGAATAAGAGATAAACTCTTTCTAGTTGTCAGTGATCACGCATTTGGGAAGGAAAACGTTGCTGTTTCAATGCTGAGTTTTCAAGTGATAGAACAAGCAGATCCTGGCTTGGTGTGCTAGTTCCCATGGGCAGATGGTGCCCTGGTTACTGCTCTGCCTGCAGGTCCTTTTCCAGAAAGATAAGCTAAGGGAGGTGGAACTGAAGCTCCTTGCTTTGGGAAACCTTGCAGATATGATGTGCGATAAGCAGAGTCTTGGAGAAGTTCTACAGATGGTAGCGTTTTCCAGTCACCAGTACCCTGCAGCGCAGACATTAGTAGGTCCTAGTTTCTGTGGATGCCAAGTGGGACCTACAAGAGGTTTCACAGCTGTGAGGCCCTTGCAGTCGTCAGAGAGGTGTCAGCACAAGAATCACTTCCAGACCCAGAGCCAGGAATGACCTTCCTCTGCTGATCAAAGACTTCAGAAGATCTCTTAAGACTTCTGCAAACCATGATGACGTTTTGCTGCTGAAAGGTGTGTTGGAATCAGCGTGGGTTTTTTTTCCCTAAAAGCACAAGGATTGTGCTATTTTGTGTACCAAAGGGAAGGGAGAGGCTCTGAGCCTGCCTGTGGCAAGGACCTGAGCTCTGCCTGTGTGACACTAGATCCATGGCTGAACATACCTGTGCAGGGACACCACCTTTTGACTCTTACTCTCTCATGACTGGAGACCTTGATGCTAGGAATGCTGCAGGACTTGGATCACCTGTGACAGCCATGTGAGGATGGGGCAGTAGTTGCTTCTGACACAGGCTAGGTTTTCAAACAAAGGTCACCTTTCAGGTCTGTGTATCCAGAGGCCAGCTGAATTTTCTGCAGTTCTTCTTTCTTGCAAGGTACCCTAAAGGCTGGTGAAGAGTAAGCTCATACTGTTAGATCTTTGATAACTGAACTGTTTTGCTACTTTGAAGTTCCTCCCAATTGTCCTGCTTTCTTATGCTTCACCACTGAAGCAACATGGAGTATTTAATAGAATCGTGGAATCATTTCAGTTGGAAGAGACCCTCAAGGATGCCTGACAACCCTTTCAGTGGAGAATTTTTTCCTAATATCCAATCTAAAGCTCCCCTGGCGCAACTTGAAGCCATTTCCTCTTGTCCTATCACTTGCTGCTTGGGAAAGAGACTAACTCCATCCATGCCACAACCTCCTTTCAGGCAGATGGATGTAGACAGCAATGAAGTCTCCCCTCAGCCTCCTTTTCTCCAGGCTGAACAGCCCCAGTTCCCTCAACCACTCCTCATAAGACTTGTGCTCCAGACCCCTCACCAGCTTCGTCACCCTCCTCTGCACTGTCTCTAGTATTTCAATGTCCTTCTTATGATGAGGGGCCCAAAACTGCGTACAGGATTCAAGGTGGGGCCTCACCAACACCAAGTACAGTGGCACGATCACTTCTCTAGTCCTGCTGGCCACACTATTCCTGATACAAACCAGGATGCTCTTGGCCTTTTTGGCCATCTGGGCACACTGCTGGCTCATATTCAGCTGGCTATCAGTCAACACCCCCAGATCCCTTTCCTCCAGGCAGCTTTCCAGCCACTCTTCCCCAAACCTGTGGTGTTGCCTGGGGTTGTTGTGACCCAAATGCAGGGCCCAGCACTTGGCCTTGTTGAACCTCATGCAACTGGACTCAGCCCAACAATCCAGCCTGTCCAGATTCCTCTGTATGGCCTTCCTACCCTCCAGCAGATCAATACTCCCATCCAGTTTGGTGTCATCTGCAAACTTACTAAGGGTGCACTCAATCTCCTCATCCAGATCATTGATAAAGAGTTTAAACAGGACTGGCCCCAGTACTGATCCCTGGGGAACACCACTTGTGACCGGCTGCCAACTGGATCTGACTCCATTCACCACAACTCTTCAGGCCCGGCCCTCCATCCAGTTCTTTATCCATTGAAGAGTACACCCACCCATTTGAAGAAGTGAGTCCCAGATCCCAGTTTTATTTCCACTGGTGTTTCATATTCGAGGTCAAAAAGCGATAGAGGCTCCTTTTAGTTTTGTTTTCTCAGCTGTTCATCCATTTCTCATTCCCTGTAATGAGTCCCCCTTGCCTCTCTGGTTCCCTTAATTGCATCTTACAGACTGGGTCATGCATCTTGACCTAATGCATGTTGTCAGAGCACTCAGTTGTCACAAGTGCCTGGGGCTTCTGAGTCTCAAGGATGTCCATTTGCAATGGCAGGTTAAAGTATCAATTAAAGGTTTGTTCAGTGTTACCAGCAGGCTTGACAGCAGGTGCCATTTTGTCCATGTCTGCCCTGCCTGCATTTGTCGTTTGGAGAATTCCTGTTTAATAGCTCCCCCAGAGATGTGGAGTTTGAGAGCATTTCTGCCAGCACTAGTGGTGTCCAGGATCCGCAGGACTGCTCACCACAACACTTGTGGCTGGTTGGATAAGGGCACTGATACATTCCCACAGGACAGTTGATCAGTATAAGATTCATTCCCATAGCTCCAAAGGAGATAGCTTATTCTGAAAAAAATGTGCTAAGCCATTTACTGCAGTAAGTCTCTGCTGACAAGGAGAAATCCACTGTGTCCTTGGCTGAAATCCCAGAATTCACAAGGCGCTTCTGTGTGACAAATTAGCCTCAGTGCTTGTGCCCCCTGAGAGATTTTAGTCCGGATTAGGTACCACAGACTTGTGTTGAGAGCACGGGGGTTAGACTAGATGACCCTTGAAGGTCCCTTCTAACCCAGACTATTCTATGATTCTATGAATTCGTTCCTGGAATGGACATACATCTAAGAAACAAGCGTCACACAATGGTCCAGGCTTGCCAGCAGCTAGTACATGTGATAGACACAGGAAGGATGGGAACAACCAAAATGAACAGAAATTCCCACATGTTTTCAATTGGGAGCATGTGTGAGGAAATCCTTATTGCTTTGACCAACAAAAAGTTGTTTTGTGGATCTCTCTGTTCTGGAGTAGCTGAAAGATGCAAAGACTGCTCTCCCTTGCAGGAATTAGGTCTTCAGGTAAAAGTTTGCTTCCTTTTAGTGAGGAGACTGCAAGACAACACCAGGAAGGTATGGTGCACCACCTCACTGTATCTCTACAACTAAATCAAATCACTGGCACCTTTGTGTGACTCTCAGGCCAAATGTCGATGTGTTACATCCATATCCATACTGTTGAGAAGTCTTATCCTCCAAAAGAGGATGCCTGCTGTCGGGGAGGTCCCTGACTCTGCTGATTCCTGAACAGTATCTGGAAATTGGGAGTGTGCTGGGCTGAGACCATGCCAAGCACAAAGTAATATGAAGTGATCAAAGTCAATTCCTGGGAGCATTCCCTGGCACTGCTGAGTTCACTAATATAGCCTCCACGTCTCTGGATTTGATTTTCTTGTTGTCAAAGCAGTCTATTATCCTTGTATCTCCTCAGACTAAGTCACTCCTCAGAAGACCATTTCAGCGGAGATCAGGATAACACAGATTGTCACTCTTGCCTGCAGTTCCAGAGGACTTTTCTTTGGATGGTCATTCCCATAAGCAGACATGCTTGTAGTGTGCCCCAAAAGGAGCTTTTGGACAGCTATGTCTTGCTAATCCTTGTCTGAAATGCCTTTGAACGTATGCTTATGATTGGAAGGTCTACCTGAGCTTGCTCTCTCTGCTGATCATCTGGGCCCAGTGAGATGCAGCAGCTTGAACTCCACCCCTGGTATTAGCCATCATTACTCAAGTAATAATGATTTTTTTTTAATCAGGTGCTGGTTTTAGGAGAAGCATTACTACCATGACTTTCCAATGACAGCCTTCATCCTCCATGACACACTTTTCCTGGAGGGGTATATGTGGGAACTTCAAAGGACATGGGGCTGCTCTGTAATCTGACAATAACTGTGGTTCCTCCAGATAGATCATCCACGCAGATTCAGTGGCTTATTGTGCTCTTGTGATGGGCGCCTTTTGTTTTCTAGCTTTCCTTGTCCTTTTTGCCTTTGGCTGTGATGAGCAAAAAGGCATTTATTAGTCAGGCAATGCTTGTGACTTGTTGAAATGGGTTGCATTGTTGTCCCCAAGCACTGTTCAATACATTGCCCTAATAACATTTAGAGCAGCATTTTGTTTCTAAAATACAGATAACATAATACGCCTCGTGTAGTTTTGTATTTTTAAATTACTACTTTTGTGCTAGTCTGTGGAGGAAAATAAAGAAAAGGAGGTAGAGTCTGTTTCATATGCTAAGTTAAGGAGTAAGCCATGGTGATCTGCGGTAATCTAATTATTTTCATCTACACGTGAACTCATGAAGAAATTGGAGATTTTTCAGGAGAGCCCAGCAAGCAAATATTTCCTATTTTAGCACTCAAATAAGTGGGATTAAAAATGGGTGAAGTTGGAGGACACAGAACACTCTTGAAATCATGCCTTTTGAGACCGTAAAAGGAAAACTCAGGCTTTTTTGGAAATCTATCTCCTATGTCCTGTGCTGGTGAAGGAGGTGAACTGAAGCTTTGCTATAATCCAACTGTGGTTTGGTATATGTCTAGGTTTCTCTCTAAATAGGGCCTCCTTTAAAGAGAGAGGTTGATGTTTTGATAGGGAGTGTGCAAGAATTACTGAAATGAAACTTTGCTGGTCAATCCCTTATTCATGCTTGGTTTTCACTGCTTCTTAAGGGATGAGGAAGAGAAAAAAAAGTCTCACTCAGATGGTATGGATGAAAAGGATAATGGGAGCCAGACAAAGGCTGTCAGTCGAATTGGCAACTCAAATAACCCATTCCTGGACATTCCACATGACCCCAATGCTGCTGTGTATAAAACTGGATTTCTGGCTCGGAAAATCCATGCGGATATGGACGGAAAGAAAAGTGAGTATCTTTCACCCTTAACGTCTCGTATCTCTGCATGCCACTTACAATGAGCCCATGTGCATCTTAAGGCAAATAGTGCTGCTTCATTAGGGGAAATTGCTGCAATAACAAACAACACAGCAATTGGATTATCACATTCTCACTATTAGGCCAAGATTTACAATGTTCAGTCCCATTTGCAGCAGCTCTAATGCTTGAGCATAATGAGTAATATGGTACTGCAAACAAAGCAAGTTTTTTTTGTGCTAAAATAAAATGAATCTCATGGTTTACAGAAGAGAAAACAATTTGAAGTGAATTACAGTAGCTGTTCTGTAGTAGTTTCGTAATTCGCCTTTTCCTTATGTGACACCAGCTTGTTTCGAATCTCCCCTTCCCTCTGGGTCTGTCTTTAAAGAAAGGCTGTTCTTCATCTCTGCTTGGAAGATGCTGTCACCGTTCCCTTCCCTTCTTTCCTAGCCTTGGGTCACATACTCAATGAAGTTCAGCAGCTTTCGGTTACAGCCAGATTGATGCCATGCAGCTCTTCCATGCCCCTTTTTTGTAATAATCCTGCTGTGTCTGTTACTTACTGTAATTATCCCCTTTCCTTCTTGTCCTACTTCCATTTGTGGTAAACTAATTATTGATGGCCTCTGATTCACCTGTGTGTGTTTTGTTCTTTGGATGTCTTCAATTGCTTGTTTTCTATTGATCTTGGAAACAGCAGAGGCTACTCAGAGCATCTGTATTTTCCCTGATCGTTGTTGGTCACCTACTCAGGGTTCACACTGTTGGGCTGAATCCTGAAGGCAAAGTCTGACTTTGTGATGGGTTTCCAGTAACTGCAACTCTCTCCTAACTGGGCTAAGCTCTTTGGTATTTGCTTGTTTTGCTAGTATATTTTAGAAGGTACAACTGGAGGTTGGTGTTTTCAAGCTGAAGGCTGACAGCTGGACAACTAAATGCAAACAGAGATGTTGAAATCAAGCCGACCTCATTCTTTGTGATGACTGGATGCTCTGAATAGGCTCCTCTTTATTAAACTTCTGTTTATTTAACCTTAATAAGTAATTGTGTCTAGTTGCTTTTATTAAATTATTTCTTTAATTATAAGTAATCAGAATTGCTCATTATTCAGCACACTAGATGCTGGCATTTTGGGAATAATCTTTTTATGAGTAATGTAATTAGGGCTGTGTTTTCAGAAGTTCCTGTACACCTTAGAGGTCTGTCTCGCATTGTAATGCAGCTCTTGAAAAAGTTACATTCATACTTTCCAGTTGCAAATAAAATGAAACTCTTTTTTTTTAAAGTTAGTTAGACCTTTTCATATTTCATTTCCTAATGGAGTTGTTGCAGGTCAGAGATCAGCTTGTATGGGATGGCTAATGAAGTGATGTGCTAGCATGCTGTATGTATTTTCTCAGGAAAGGAGTACTGAGGGCTAAAGCACTTAGGTTGTCTAGAGGAGAAGGATATAACAGGGGCTAATGCCTGGAAGCTGAACCAAACAAATCAGAAGTAAGGCCCGTCAGGTGAGATGAGAATAATTAACCTCTGGAGCAAAGGACTAATGACCTCTTCACCATTGCTGACTGTGTTCAGATCAGAATAGAATGCCTTTCTGAGGGTGATGCTTTGGTCGTGCTTGGGTTATTAATTTCAGTATAGAGGCAAGTGATGCTAGTCAGTGGTGCGTGCTTGGTGGGGAGTGAACTTAGATGCAGGCTTCTAGTCGCTGGCGCTGTGACCGTACAGCCTGTGCCTTCTCTCCCTCTATTGCAACTGAATTTCAAACAGCAGCCTTCATGCTAAATCCACTTTTTTTTTTCTTTCCCCATTGATTGTTTCTAGGAATTAGTAGGCTGGATCTGTTGTCTCTGTTATGTTCTTCAACCTCTAACTGACTTTAGGTTTCTTGAGGGGTAATTTTTTTTTCCTACAATTTTGCTTGGCTGCCATTTCCTCCTTCTTCTTTGATTTCCTCTGCGGCTACAGGAAGAAGGGAAAGGACCAAGAAGCCATCTGACTGCTCAGTGCCAACTTGGGTGTGCAGCAGCAGCAGGAAGGAAGGATGCTCTTGACAGCCACTGCTTTCTGACCAGTGTCCCATTGGTGCTGAACATTGCCTGCCAGCCTGCTGTGTCATGTTTCCTTCTGAAACTGCCACAGTGCAGAGCTCAGGCCTAGCTGTGTAGGGGCAGTATCTGCCTACCTGTAAGAACACAAAGGCTGGATCTCTCTGGCCTTCTTTCTGCATTGCTGCTGTTCCCTTCTGATCCAGTCCAGGGCTGTCGTCAGGGCTGTTTTATTACTCTCTCACACAGCAGGTATGTGCAGGTGGTGTGCTGAGTTGCATTGTCCTTTGAAAACGAGAGTAACAAAGGAGGTTTAACACAGGACTAATGTAGATCTCCTGTTGCCTAGACAAAGTGTAAAAATGGATCTGAGTTAAATGGGTTTTCATTTGTTTTCTTTGCAGCTCCCCGGGGAAAACGAGGCTGGAAAACCTTTTATGCTGTGCTGAAGGGAACAGTCCTGTACTTGCAGAAGGTAGGGGAAATCACTGTCTTTTGGAAACTAATTAAAGAGGGATGAAGCAGCAGGCATCCTCTCTGCTTTCACAACCCACCTCTAGTCTCCTTTCCCTCTGGCACACAGTGTAGCTGCTCTCCCTGCCCTGCCACCCTGTTTACACACACATTCAGACACGAACCTCCCATTGGCATCCTCCCTCTTTTCACACTTTCAAGTTCAGATCCACTGTCCCCATCGACATGTGTACCTTATCAATTCCAGCCTGTGCCATTGCTGTCACTCATGTCTGAAAAAATAGCCAGCTTCACCAGCAAAGGCAGCATCGTATCTCTGTGTCTTTCATGCACTTTTCTAGGCTACTTTTAACATTTCATTTCATATGTGTGATTTCCTCTACTGTAAGGCTGTCCTCCTTTCCCATCTTTTCATAGTAGTCTTTTCTGCAGTGCCCACAAGACCAGCTGCAAAACAATTGAATGGCAGCGTGGCCTTGGTAGCATCTGCAGCTTCTGTTCCACAGTAAAACTGAAGGATAAAAAGATTTTTTTTTCCCTCAAGCAAGATGATACATTGGTTTCTAACAAACTTTGCTCTCTGACAGCAAGAAGTCTAAAAAAACCTGTCAGCTGAAACCCTTCAAATCTTTCGGTACAAGCTTAAGTATATTGTGGTACAGTTTTAACTATACTCTCGGAAATGCAACGTATGAGTCAGAACTGTCGAAATCAAATAAATGGTAGCAGCTAAGTGGATTGGTGAAACATTCAGGAAAGGTGGTGTTTGTCCAGACTACTGTGTATCGTAGAAGGATGCCCGTTTGAAAGTCTTTTTACATTTTCACTATGTTTTCCAGCTATCAGGAGCACAGGTTCAAATGCACACTGTTGTTTCCTCCTTCCCTGCTGTTGGCTTTCTGAAGTCGTTGCTTTCACTGGAGCCAACCTGGGTAGTCTCTGAGAAGAGTGGCTTGGATCCAATTCTTACAGCATGAGGTTTACGAGGTGGATGCTCTGAGTTCAGTAGCTTTTTGAGAGGACTTGAAATCCTGAAACAGGCAAAACAATTTGCAGTCAAAATGGAACATTTGGGCTGAAAGTTGTATGTGACGTTCTCAAAGCCAGTGCAAAAGACTAGAACCAAATCCACTGAGTTGCAGCTGAGCCTTCCTTCTGGTCCTCTTACCGGCAGCAGTTCAGACTTCAGTACAGTGGCCTTCATGGCTGCTTTGTACTTGCCTTTTCCTGGGTGAAATGGAATCACCTGCTTTGATTTCTGAAACAAGTCATCTTTGTTGTTCACCTGAAAAGACTGCCTGGTTCCCTTAGAAGTAAGAAGGCTCCTTCTCCATAACACATTAATTAATTTCTTATTTGATCTTTGAGGGGGAATTAATAAGCTTTCAGGGGGAAAAAATGGAGATGCTGTCTATTTTAGTCTTAACTAAATCCTTTTATAAGTATCACAGGCATATTAGTTTAGAACACTTTCTGTTTGAAAAAATGTAGAGATGCTGATACAGCATGCAAATTTTCTATAGAACAGTGCTCTCCCCACTCTCACCCTCCATCGTTTGGAGAGCAAGGGAGTAATTTCACATCTGACTGCATCTTTGCAGAATGAAATGTGTTGCTGGAGTTCTTGTTCTTATTTGTCTGTTACTTGTGTGTCTTGCACTTGTCACAGCGCTTTAATTCAGTGATTACATGGTGGTTACTCCGCAAAGCTGTGCTCTTCCACTTGGACCTGAAGACTCTTGCACTGAAGCCACCTTGCTGTAGCACAGTGACAAGTGAGGCTTGAACTTTAGTGCCGTAAAAGGTTTACAGAGGGGCCTGATGGGACGTGATTAATTCCCAGAGGGATGGGGCACCCTCCCCAGGGTGCCTCCAGCCTCTGCTCAGCCACAGTGCCTCATGCTGCAGCTACGAAGCATCCTCTGCTTTCTCTTCAGCTCCAGGGGGTCTAGCAGGGCTTTGCTTCAGCCCTGAAATAAACCTTGCTCTGTTAGGGACATGATATCACAGAAATTGAGGGTTCTGTTGTTTTAAAATACACAGGTACACCAAACTGTTACAGCTAAAGTTGCTGAGCTGTTGTTTCCTTTCGTGATGTATCGGGAGATTGAAATTATCCTAATTTCAGAAAGTTCAGGCACATTTTTGAACTGCTTTATTTCTTTGTAGAAATGCATTACTCTAGCAGTAGTCGGCAAAGGATTTCCTTGCCGGGTGCATTCTCAGATGTGCACACATATTTTTTGCTCTTTCTCTCGTTATCTGTATGTTATCTTTATGTCTGTGGAGACAACATCTGTGAGGATGGTTTCATTGCACTAAGTGCTGTTCAAGCAGGGAAGAGAGAAATCTCACTGTTCTGGGTGCTGTATACACACAAACACATGTACAAACCTCTGCAGTGTTGCTTTCTGTGTTTATCTGTAACTCAGATTTGTTCCCTCAAGACACTACTGTAATATAAATATTAATTGTTGGCAGCAGCTGTGATTCTCCCAGTAGGCAGTATGATTCCAGTTCTGCTGTCATTCTGTTTGCCTACCAGTCCAGTTCTCGTTGTTTTGTTGTCAAAGCCCATGTATGAGAGTGGTTTGTAAGTGGTGTTGACTACTGGGGAGTTTATCTGGGCAGTCTTGTCTCTGTGCCCACATTTTTTTTTACTTTTTTTTCCCCCTTGGAGGTTTTCCAGTGCTAATTCCTGTGCTGCATATTGTTTTATTTTAAAGTGAATTATTTAAGAGAGGTGGTTTCTGAGTTAGTGAGCACAGAAGCCACAAGAGGGGCTCAGTGGAAGCATTCACAATTAGCCAACTGAACATGCCTGCACAGTATTATATAAAATGAGATGTTTGACATGTTTGACATCTTGGCCCTGTGTCTGGGCATACTCAGACCAAGGTTAATTTCCTGCCCTCTGTTCACAGCAAGAGGAAATTGCAAAGTAGGAGCTTGACAGAATGTCTGTTCACTAGACTGACAGAGAATGTGATGTGTATACAGAAGAGAGGTTTATAAGGAGAAGACACAAGGCTGACCTCACTTCCTTGCTAGAAATTGCTTCTGGGCGAGCTGTGCAAGACATGGACCTTTGTGTTTTGTTTGGACTCTTCTGTGAGGTTTGCAACATCTTCGCTCTTTGATGTGGCACTTCATAATCTTGCGAGCTTTCAAGTATTTTTATGTCACTTTTCTCAAATGTGTTTCCTCTATTAAAATATATATTAAAAAAAGAGAGAAAGGCCAGAATGATGTGTTCAGTGACAAGACTCTCCGAAAGAGAATTTTGCAGCTGTCACATGCAACTTCGCAGAGATATCCACTCACAATACATTGACTGATAAAAAACCAAATGCCATTCTCTGGTCTATCAAAAATGGATTTAGAAACATGCTGACTTTGGGTCAGCAGAATGTGGGAAAGTCATTCTCCAGGAGTCTGATAAAGACGAATTCAGCATGTCGTTACGTTGTGTGCAGCACTCACATCAACCTTCAGTTGACAGAGAGGTAGCAGCTCCTTTCTGACTGCTCATATATTTCTTGCCACCGTCTCAGTCTAACTTTAGTGAGCTGCCTTCCATTTCAGCTTAGCCTCCACGCTGACACCTAGTCCATCAGAGCACGTGATGTCCTTGATGGCATAGGAGATATGGATGTTCCTGTTCCGCTAGCATTCCCTGCCAGTTAAAAGAGTTGCAGGCCTTAGAGGAGGAATTTTTACAGCACGGTCACATTCTTGTAGCTTTCTCTGGGGCTGGCCAACTATGTGGAGACATTTCCGGTATGCCGATGGGTGCCTTTAGAGAAGCTGGCAGAGCCTCAGCTGTCAAGGTAGATTGCAGCCAGCTGATCCGGTGGGATTAGCGAGGATTGTCGTGAATGCTCAGTATCGGAAAGGAGGGGTTCTCAGCCAGTACTGCTCCTGGGATTGCCCAAATGTGGAGTTCTTCTTGGAGCAGGTTCATACACCAGAGCAGTTTGTGGATGTTGGATGCATCTCACGGAGGAAGCTGGGAGGCAACAGGCAAGATGATAGCTGACACTGTTGTTAGAGAAGTTTTATTCCCAAACGCTGTCTCTAGGCAGTAACCTGAGGAAGGCCAGAATATAATGTTTCTGAGGCCTGTCTAAGTTCAGTTCCTGGGCTTGAAGTTTTCCCAGTCTCCCTGGACAGTAGAGCCACTCGTTTCCCCCAGATTACCACCAGATAAGTCAGCTTTTGAACCCATGAAGGAAGGGGTTTGATCTGGGGGCTTGCTTCCTCCCTCTTAAAGATGGGACTGGGCCAGACATTGGACAGCCTCCTCCAGTTCTTGTCTTTCAGCTAGGGACTCTCCCAAATATTCCTTGAAGAAGATTTAGAGAGTGCCCTAAGTGGGAGTATGCAAAGTCCATCATGGTATGGAGATCCCTACAAAGCTTCCTGGGACTCCAGGCAACTGTGTCCTGGGTGCATCCAGCACAGCATTGCCAGTCGGGTGAGGGAGGCGATTGTCCCGCTCTGCTCTGCACTGGTGCGGCCTCACCTGGAGCACTGTGTGCAGTGCTGGGCAACACAGGATAAAAAGGATATAAAGCTACGGGAGAGTGTCCAGAGGAGGGCTACGAAGTTGGTGAAGGGTTTGGAGAGGAAGCCATATAAGGAACAGCTAAAGTCACTTGTTTTGTTCAGCCTGCAGGAGACTGAGGGGAGACCTCATGGCTGCTGCAGCTTCCTCACAAGGGGAGGAGGAGGGGCAGGCGCTGATCTCTTCTCTTTAGTGACCAGTGACAGAACCCGAGGGAACGGCAGAAAGATGTGCCAGGGGAGGTTTAGGTTGGGCATTAGGAAAAGGTTCTTCCCCCAGAGGTGATGGACACTGGAACAGGCTCCACAGGGAGGTGTCACAGCCCCAAGCCTGACAGTGTTCCAGAAGTGATTGGACAACACCCTCAGACATATGGTGTGAATTTTTGGGTTGTCCTATGCAGGGCGAGTAGTTGGATTCGATGATCCTTGTGGGTCCCTTCCAACTCAGGACATTCTATGATTCTATGTAGAGAGGAAGGACGTTTGGCTTCACTCACTGCCGGACCTTGAAGACCCTTAATGTCACAGATGTTAAGGTTGAAGGCTACTTGTTGTTCATTGGTGCATCAGTGCTCTGCCCTTCTGCTAGGCCTGCCAGATGTGTGGTGGGCTGTGCCCTTGTCTGACCCCAAGTCGAGGTGGTGCTGCAACAGTGTAGCTGGTTAGCTGCTTCTCCTCTGGTGAAGTGTCTGAGCAGCACTGTGGTTGCCTCTGGCTGCAACCCTGGTCTGTATGGTGCCAGATAAGCTGTGTAAAACGATTCTTGCATGTTAACAAGCTCTTCTCCGGGGTGGGTGCCTCTCTGGATGGCTAGTGCTGTCCCTGCACATGGTCTGCAGCCTGCGCTCTCCTGCTAAACCCCATCTCCTAACTCTTGTGTTCAAGTGGAGGGATCACTAATTTTCACACCTGCAGGGAATTATTCCTGTTTTGCCTCGGCACACCCCCTCCCTTGGCGGATGTTTCAGAAGAAATTTATTTTTGTGATATATTATACTAAGGGGGACAAATGGAGTCAATTGCAGACAACTTTGGCCTCTCCTTCAGAAACTTTGCATATGTAACATTGCTGGCAAGTGACTTTTCCTTAAAAGAGCTCTTGGCTCTCCCAAGCCACTTATGGTCAGGTGGGCTTTAAATTGAACTTGTGTCTGCACCCTGATTGTGCCCTTACTCAGCTTCTGTCACTCAGGAGGCCAAAGACTGCTCCCAGGCTGATGCTTGCAACCCAGGGGAGTTTGACTTCCTGCTTTTGTCATTTGCTTTTAGCAGTGATACTGTTCTGTCAGAAACCTGGATGGTGCTGGTCATGCCATTTGTAGGTCCTGAGCAGACAGATTTGAAGAACATTGCCGTATTTGCTTTGTGGAGACTGGTAAGGAGGCTTCTCCACTCTGTGAGGGCCTGCCTAGGAGGACATACAAATGTAGTTGTTTGAGAAAAATAGAAGTTCTGCTGTGGAGGCTGAGAACACCAGCAGGAACCAGCAGCTGAGCAATTGAGGTGGGGAGCTGGCCGTGAAGGATTCTTGAAATGAAGACAAATAGTCCACAGCTGTTGTGACAGTCTAATAATCCATGTTTGTCCCTCTTCCTGTCAAGCAGGTAGTGGAACTACTTTGCTGCCGTGCAGGGAGATTGAAATAGAGAAAGAAAAAGAAAGGTTAAGGAAAAAGGAGTAGCACATGGAGAAATAAGATGCCATGTTTCCTCTTAACTCCTGCAGGATGAATATAAGCCAGAAAAGGCTTTGTCGGAGGAAGATCTGAAGAATGCAGTCAGTGTGCATCATGCGCTGGCATCCAAAGCAACAGACTATGAGAAGAAACCCAATGTCCTCAAGCTTAAAACAGCAGATTGGAGGGTCCTGCTTTTCCAAGCCCAGTAAGTGCTCTCTTCTGATTTGTGCCAATTGCTGAGGAAAGAAAGTAGTGCTGAAGGAGGGGTAAATTAATGCATGGGCAGGTTAGAGCAGAGGCTTAAGAGGTTCAATCTGTTTATTGGATCAGAAATAAGATTAAATAGTGATTTGATTAGAGTGCACAAGTAGTTAATGAGAAAAAAACATGAAGTTTTAAGAGGCTTTTTAATCTAGCTGAGAAAGGCATAACAAGATGCAGCAGCTGGAAGTTGAAGCCGCAGGAAATTCAATTTGGAAACACGGCACAAACTTTTAACAGTCAGGGTGATTAATCATTGAAACAAATGACCGAAGGCAGTCTTGGATTGTCTATCTCCTGATGTCAAGTCCTAGCCAGATGTCTTTCTAGAAGATACACTCGGGTCAGAAACGAAGTTACTACTTAATACAAGAACAATTTGATTAAGCTCTTCAGGCTCTGATATCCAGACAGAACAGATGACCTGCCTTTTGCTTCTGACATTAAAAACACATCAGTCTTGTGCATGAGCCCTTTTCTACAGAGATCCATGTGAAACCTCGTAGAGATCTGCGGTGTCCATCACAGCTGAGACCTTAGGACATGTGTCTGAATCAGGGCATTGGTTGGCTCCTGTCACCTGTGTCATTTGGATTGGATTAGCAAAAGATGAGGGTTATGGCAAGAGCGAGCCTGTAACTGAGACACCTCACACTAACCGCTTGTGAAGACCAGAAGACTGAGCAGATTCCGAGACTTGTCCAGTTCTGGTTATTCTCGCTTTTAAAATGCCATTGAAGGGGTGGGAAAGAAGTAGGGAGGCTGGGTCAACAGATGCTTAATATGTGTTTCTTCACCAGGAGCCAAGAAGAAATGCAGACCTGGATCAACAAGATTAACTGTGTGGCTGCCGTCTTCTCTGCACCACCATTTCCAGCGGCAATTGGCTCTCAGAAAAAGTTCAGTCGCCCACTCCTGCCAGCCACCACAACAAAACTGTCTCAGGTGAGCTGGTTTTATATAGAGGGTAGATGATGGTGATTTCTCTGGCTGACTGGAGACTGGACAGTGGTCCTTGGAGTTGTTTTGTGGCAGTCACCACTAGCATTCCTAGAAGAAAGAGGCTTGCATGGGACATTTCTGCTCATTCCTGATGCAAGATTTGAAGTGGGGGGAGGAAAGGAGCAGACTTGAATATAATGGTTTTGTATTTTTGAAGAAAAGAAATGATCACCAGTGTTCCTGTAGTACCAGCTATAGAATTTTCATCCTGCAATTATGGCTGTGCAGAGGACATTTCAAATACTGATGGGAATTTGAGTGTTGATTGCGACTCATTTCGGAAGAAACAGACATACTCTTGGTCTTTGGCTTATTGGGGTCATAAAAGGCAAAAGCTGATGCATCAAGCAAGCGTCAATTATATTTCTCCTATAATACTTTTCTGGACTCCAACCCTTATCAACTCAGGGGTTTCCTGTGTAATGTGTGTTTATAAACCATCTCTTACATGAATGTCTTTGGTCTCTCCTTGTTATCATACAAGCTTTTAGTTTCCACAACATCCTGTGGCAGGGAGTTTCACAGTTCTACTAGTTCCTGCACAAAAAAACCACCTACTTCTGCTTGTTTCAGACTGGTTGTGTCTGATGCTTGTGCCCATAGCTCTGTGTACTTTGGGAGCTGTGATACATGGCTGCAATTCCTCCTGCACCAGCAGGAGCACAATCACAGAATCACACAATCACACAATGGTTGGAGTTGGAAGGGACCTCTGGAGATCATCTAGTCCAACCCACCTGCTAAAGCAGGTTCACCTAGAGTAGATCGCACAGGAATGTGTCCAGGTGGGCTTTGAAAGTCTCCAGAGAAGGAGACTCCACAACCTCTCTGGGCAGCCTGTTCCAGTGCTCTGGCACCGTCAAAGTAAAGAAGTTTTTCCTTGTACTCAGATGGAATGTCCTGTGCTTCAGTCTGTGCTTGTTGCCCCTTATCCTATTGTTGGGCACCACTGAAGAGAGTCTGGTCTCATCCTCTTGACCCCCACCCTTGAGATATTTATGAACATTAATAAGATTCGCCCTCAGCCTTCTCTTCTCCAGTCTGAACAGACCCAGCTCTCTCAGCCTCTCCTCGTAAGAAACACACTCTATACCCCTAATCACCTTTGTAGCCCACTGCTGGACTCCCTCCAGTAATTCCTTGTTCTTCTTAAACTGGGGAGCCCAGAACTGGACACAGTGCTCCAGATGTGGCCTCACCAGGGCAGAGTAGAACTGAAGGGTGACCTCCCTATTGATTGCATTGATCAGGTTGACAGAGTGGCAGAGCTGATAAATCTCAGTCCTAGGTGTCTACTTTGTGAGTAACCTCCTGTAGCTTTTAAAGTCATCTGCCTGTGCTGGTTTGCTTCTTAAATGCTTTTTTTTTGCCATCTTTATAACTTAGCAACACTCGTTAGAAACAGCTATCTCATAATCTGCATTTCTCTAAGGGGGTGTTTTTTTATGTCGCCTCTGCTTTTTCCCTCTGCATGGCAGTAGTCTTTCTTCTTACAATGTGGTGACCGACTTTCCAGCTTCTATTCTGGGTTAAAGTTTAAAACATGTCTCATACAGAATAATACTAACTTGTCCCATCTTTGTGGTTTTACCTTTTACTCATGCATACATTTTATAAAATAGTGTATGAGGCTTCAATAATTTACCCCCAGTCACCCAAAAAATCTTTTTTACTCATTGTTGTCCTGTGTGATTGTCCCATTTAGCAAATTGTTTCCTAGTCTCATTGTTTCCTTTTAATTTAGAAAGGAAAAAAATAGAACACATCCCTGTGGTTTGTGTCTTGAAGAAGGGCAGACACGAAAAGTGGAATAAGATACGGTGTATTAGGTAAAGGCAGAAGAATGTTAAGTGTTCAAAGCAGATAAAATCAAAGACAAGCAGAAACATGTCTGCTTTTATCTGTCAGTGTGGAAAAGCTGCCAGCAGGCTGCTTCTCATTTGGCAGACAAAAAAATATGAAATGTTAAATCCCTATGGTTGGTGTTTTGGATTTTGTGGGCTGAATTGTGATGGACTTCTTCAAAGGACCCATTCCTGGTCAAGCAGAAGTTGAGATGCAGTGAGAACATAACATGGGCAAGGGAGAGAGGCTGGACATGGCAGGTTGTGCAAGAGATCATCGCACCAAGTTTGCTTTCAAAAGCAGATCAGTGTCTGATGTTAGTCAAGCTGAAGAGAGATGTGACAAAGCTATATATAAAGGAACAACCATTCTAGAAAAGATCTACCAGGGTTGGTTTTGTTTTTTTTCTTTCCTTATTTCTGAGAATGCACATTCACACACAAAAGCTCCAAAAGGCTGCCGCCCTGGAAATTACAAGTGCTGAATTAATAGCTGCTCAAAGACCTCCTATCATCAGGCTGTAGAACTCACTGCAACAGGATGTCACTGAGACCAGGGATTCGGCACAACGTAAAGACTGCTTGGGCACTAAGAGAGAGAGGAAGCAGATCCAGGGTAGTTACTAGCAGCAACAAGAATTTTTGGCAGCTGGTAGCAAGTGGCTTGAGCCCTACCACTTACAGACAGGGGCAAATTATCCCACATCTTTCTTTCTTGAGTTCTCTTGCAAAAAAAAATTGAAATACAACATTAGCTGGGGCTTGGCTATCATCCTCTGTAGAAGTTTTCCCCCTTTCTGCTCTTTTCTGTAGCTCCAGCTCAGTGAGCTGAGAGGCTCAGTCCCTGGTGTGACTCACAGTGCAGTACAGGCACGTCCAAGCTCAGCTTGAAGCTGCACAGCCACACCATGGGCGTACAGCTACTGGCAGCGCTCCCCTCCTCCGAGGCTTGGTGCATCCACGGGAGCTGAGCTGAGTACTGCCTGCTGTTAATGACTCTAAGTCACTGAGATCTGCATCATCATGTCAATATTTTGGACTTACGTAATTCAAACATAATTTCAGATCCAAGCCTAGAAATGGCCAGAAGGCCATGCTGCAGGAGCTGGAAGTCTTCTGAGCTGAGGGAAGGTTAGCTGACAGATGGATTGGAGGAAGTGAGTAGGCCTGGGATTATGATAAAGGAAATTGCCTAGCAAGGGGGGGTAACAACTCCTCACTTTCTCCAACTGCACAGCAGAATAGAAGCTGGTAGCAGCTTAGCAAAACAAGATACCTTTTGGGGGCTGGGGTTGGCTCTGACTCCATGCCCTTTCTGTCCTGGAAGGAATTACTTTTACATTGCAAAGACCTGAGACAGGGTCTCATTCTGCGCTTGATCTGACTGCATACACAACAGCCTTCATGAATTTGCCAGAAAAATGTATTAGAGCAGAAGTGTCATGTTGTCAGTAGCGTTCTGCAGCAAGGTGCTTCTGTTGCTCTGAGCAAGGCAAGGGATGACAGGTTTGCTATCGTTCCCAGTGGCGTCTGATAGGTGCTGAGTTTTTCTGTACACTTGACCACTTTGGTTGGGTGCCTTTGAGAGAGCTGTTGAGGACAGAGCTCTGGGATAACAAACCTTATCAATTCGATTAAAATTAGTTAAAGGAAAGAAGGAGAGAAAGAAAGAGAGAAAGAAAAAGAAACTACTTGATATTATTGTACAGGTTCTCTCTGTGTTCCTCTGCCTATCTGTCACTTAAGTGCCTAATATGTTTCTGAAGGATGAACAGCTGAAATCCCATGAAGCTAAGCTGAAGCAGATCTCCACTGAGCTTGCTGAACATCGCTCCTATCCTCCTGACAAGAAGCTTAAAGGCAAGGAAGTAGATGATTACAGACTGAAGGACCACTATCTGGAGTTTGAGGTATGTTTGGGAACCATTACGACTTTTATCTTTTGGGTGTGGATGGGGCAGCTGGTCTTACACTTAGGGTACAGTCTTAAAGTTCTGCATTTTTCACCTTACTTTACCAAGGAGTATGTTTTTGTTAGACAGATGAGTCGCAGCAGTCCCAGAAGCTGCAATGTGTGTCCTCTTTCAGATAAGGACTTCCTGTGACCTTATCCATGAATTTAGCTCCTCATCTGTAAAGTGGAGGAAGAAGATGTGACCATCTGTCCTTGCCTCATATACCTGTTTGAAGAGATGATAGGGTTTTCAGGCAGGAACTGTCTTGTGTTTTAAGATTATGTGTTGCCTAGTGTGTTGGCACCTCAGTCTTTACAGAATGACTGCATTCTGCAGTAATGCAGATCATGATAATTGTCTTCCACTGGTATGTTCTGAAGGAACTACTCTTCTAAAGTTATTGTCACAGGTGTGCCACATCAGAGCCATTTGTGTTGTGTACCAGTGAACTGGATGTCAGGATGAGCAGGAAAGGATAGCATTAGAGACCACAGGATTAAGTGATGCAATTTAGGCAGCTGCATTAGGAGATTTTTCTGAGCATCTGGCAGCAGCTTTTATCTATCATGGTGTCTGCCACACTGTGGGGCTGTGTGGGATGGCATCGGCAACCCAGCAGATGCCTTGTATTTTTCATGGCTGCACCTTTGAGCTTTATCCCTCAGAACAGTCAATCAATATTGCCTGGGTCTGAAAGGATCATACTTTAGACAGGCACTGCCTGGCAAGAAAGATCCATAGTCTGGAGAAGAGAAAGAGCAGATAAGTCAAAAGTCAGAAAGACCACCAGAGGAGATCCTGGAGGTGATACGAGCCTCTAGAACTGAAGTAAGCCTCCTGCCTGTTATATGAGTTTCTTCTGGAGGAGCTCTTTTTACTCCTGGGCTTGACCTTGCTTGTGTACTTTTGCAAAAGGTTTTGGCTGCTGCATTGTGTTTGACTTTGCTGTAGCTCTGGGCTGCATTACATTAAGTGTTTTGCATAGGTATTTTGCTTCTCTTTTGTATAGGAAACAGAGTTGGTGAGTTTCTTCTTCCATATCCTATATACCTGAAATTATGTGAACAACAATCAAATAAGGAGGTGGTGGACAGGACTGTCAAGCAAAGGGTACACAATTATGTGAACAGGACAGACTACGTAATCAATAAAACAGGGCTGAAGTGAGGTGATGGGATAGCTCACATCACTGAAGTGCTGCCATGAATGGATACAGGCTTTTTTGAAAAGACAGACAGGGATGCCAAGAAGGGGGTCTCCTGGTTTTGTGAGTAGCAGGCACACATGAAACTGCCTAAGGAAGGGTGATAAGCCAGCTGAGAGGTTGTAAGTCAGGACTAGTGGGCACACTAAGGTGGGGCCTTTTTAAAAAAAGTGGAAGGAACCTTGTATTTTCAGGCCCTGGTCCTCATGGGGAACTTCAAGCACCCCTGTATCAGCTGGAGTGATAACACAGCAGGGCACAAGCAATCCACACTGTTTCTGGAGTGCACTGGTGACAACTTTCTAAGATAGATGACCAAGGAGCTGACAAGGAGAGGCACTTTGCTGGACCTCTTGCTTATAAACTAGGAAGAACTAGCTTGGGATATGAACGTCAGGGGCAACCATGGCAGCAGTGACCACAAGATGTTGGACTTCATGATCCAGAAAGGAGGGGTCAAACTAAAAAGTAGGATCATAACCCTGAAATTCAAGAGAGCTGACTTTGGCCTGTTCAGGGAACTGCTTGGAAGAATCCCAGGCCTTGGGGGAAGAGGTCTTTGGGAGAGCTTGTCACTTCTCAAGAATCACCTCCTTTAAGCTCAGGAATGGTTCATATTGACAAGGAAGAAACCAAGCAAAGATGGCTGAAGGCCTTCATGGGTAAACAAGTTGCTCCTGGTAAAACTCTGCTGTAAAAAGGAAGTGAGCAGGAGGTGGAAGCAGTGGCAGGTGACACAGGAGGAATAGAGATACTGTCCAAGCATGTAGGATTGTATGTAGGATCGCCCATGTGGAGTTGAATCTGGCAGAAGATGTGATGGGCAAGAAGAAACATTTCTACAGGTATGCTAACAGCAGGACAGCTAGGGAAAGCATTTGACCTAGTAGGGGCCCATAATGGGGCAGGGGACCTGGTCACAAAGAACAGGGAAAAGCCAGGCTACTCAGTGTCTTCTTTGGCTCTCTACTGATAAGATGAACCTTCAGCAGTCATAAACACATGAGCCCAGTGGGAAGATCTGGAGCAAGAAAAACTTACCATTTCTGAAGGATAATAAAGTTAGGAAATATTTAAACTGGACATCTGCAAATCCATGGGATCTGATGGGATGCACCCATGAGTGGTGAGGAAGCTGGATTGATCGAATACCTTTGAAAAGTCCGTGATCACCATGTGATCGGGAGAGGTCCCTGAGGACTGGTGGACAGCAAATGTCATTCTTGACTTCAAGAAAGGCAAGGAGGAAGGCCCAGGGAACTACAAGCTGGTCAGCTGCTTCTACTTCCATGGGAAGGTGATGGAGCAAATTCTGTTAGAAATCACTTCCAAACACATTAAAGTCAAGAGGTGATGGTGAGTAATCAGCATGGCTTTATAAAGGGGAAATCATGCCTGACCAACACAATAGCCTTTTACAGAGAGATGTCTGGTGTCATGGATGAGGGGAGAGCTGTGACTGTTGTTTGTTCTTGACCTTAAGAAGGATTTTGACATCGTCTCCTCTAATGTCCTTATAGACGGGCTGATAAAGTGTGGACTAGGAAATCAACAGTAAGGTGTTCTGGAAACTGGCTGAAAAATCGAGATCAAAGGGTTGTGATCAGTGGCACAGTGTCAGTTTTGAACACAGAACTTGGATGTGCAGAGCAAGCCACACACTTTGACTCTGTAGCGTGTCTTGTGCAACTTGGGAGAGCAAAGAGTTTCTTGGCTTCGGGTCCTTGACAAAAAGTTTATTTTCTATGACTTCTAGAAGCATGATTAGTTAATATGAAATGTAGGCTGGAGTGCTAGAAGATTTTAGAAAGATTGATGGGGACGGAGATTGCTATGGCTTTTTTCTGTTTTTTGTCAAATTTATCATAAGGGTCTTCAGAAAAATATTCATCAGGTACCTGAGTACAAAGCAGAACCAGTATAGCCCAGGAAACAAAAGATGTCTTCTTCCCTAGTGAGAGCCTTGAGCAGCAATCGAGCCGTACAGTTCAGATGTGTGATCAGCTCTGCAGGAATGCCAGCCTAGCCAGGCAAGTGGTGGCACCAGCTTCAGTTGTGTGCAAGAGATGGTGACTCAAAGTGCTGCTGTGCAATGTCGTGTTACCTTCACACTTGGCACACGTTTTGCAGGGCGTGTTGAACATAGGCACTTAAAGAAAAAGATAAAAGGTGAGCTATATGAAAATCTTGAGTGGAAACTTTCCCCTGGTTTGGGGGTTTCCTCACCTTCCTTTCAGAGCAAAGTCCTGTCAGGGCCAGGCAGGAGCAGGTGACAGACCTTGCTGCATGAGGTCAAAGCAAGAGGCAGGTGAGTCAGTATTTTGTAATGGGCTCTTTCAGGCTGCAGACCAGACCTTGCGTCTGTATACGAAGGGCTGTCTCCAGAAGCACACCAAAAGGGCCTGTGAGTCCCAGAGGAAGCAGCATAGTCCCATTAGGAAGAAAAAAGTCAGGTTGCTTTTGTGTAGGCCCTTGTCATTTCTTTTTGTTCACCCACCAATGTTCTCCTCACTTTTGTTCCTGATGAGAGACAAGTGAGATAGTGCTTTCTTCTGAGGGGAGGTGAACCAGGATGTTACTCTTCCTTGTTCAGGGACATAGCCAGGAGCATTTCTTCTTGCTAGTGTCTTGGCTTGTGGACACCAAGGAAGGAACATTTCCCTTTACTTGCTGTCTGAGGAAGTACTGCTCCAGAGATGGTTGCTCGTTGCAGCAAATTTATGGTTTGAGAGAGATCTTTTGAGTGGTGTCACATGAGAGATGAAGCCAAAAATGTGATGAGTGGCTACCTCATGTCATCTTTATTATGTGCATTTGGTCTTCAGAGGTAACATTGCAGAAGTTTTTGAATGGTTTTAACTTTTGTGGTTTTACTTTCTTGACAGAGTTTTCCAGATTAGTTTATTTTAAAGAAAAATTTCCACCAGCTTTAATACCTAGCTTCAAATCACCAACAGAGAAGTTTGTTGCAGTTGAAATCAAAATAGAGACTTCCAAGTGCATTGCTTAATTGCAATAGAAATCATAGGCCCACAAGCTCTGGGGCTAAATGGCCATTGGTAGACCTGCACGGCATGAACTGGTTATGGATTTCCATTATTTCCATTCTGATTGTCGGGTCTTGTGACCGTGATGGTGGTTACTGGACCAATAAAATGCAGAAGTCCGTATGGCAGTAAAATCCCTCTCTCCCTTGGTGAATATTATGCTGATGCCAGGCTTAGAGCACTGCATTGCCTTCTCTTTTGCAGAGCTGTCCCATTTGTTGTGTGATGAATCATTCATCAGCCCAGCACATCATTGTTAGGGTTCTGCTTGCTGTTTCTCCATTTCCTTTTTTATTGGATGATACATCTTACCTGTTTCATGTGTTTGGCTCTTATGTTGTGGAGCTGAAGTTTGGGGTGTGGAATTGATAAGAATGCTTTTTTATTCAATTTTTAGCTGGTTTCTTTTATGGTCCTCTATGAGGTTTTGTTTATACAAAGGACTCTTTGGAAACCCAGTCACATTCTCTCAGGGTTTTTTTCCATTTTTACTCCACACTTCAAAGCAGTTACTGAGCCTTTTAGCTTCCTGCCCTCAAATAAATGTTATTACCAGAATTTTATTATTTTATTATAAATGGAAAGATTTTTTCTCAAACACTTTCTCCTCTGTCAGGAACATAATAGTTTGGCAGCTGTTTTGCCACTTTTAAATATAAATTAGCAATCAGTACAGGTGTTTACGTACTCCTTCCCTGGGACCCAGCTCACTAACATCACCTTACTTACAATGCCTGCACCCTGTCTTTAGTGTATATGTCAGGGCCAGGTTATTAGACAAATCCTGGGAGGTGGGTTGCTCTGTTTTCATGCCCTCCTACCCCAGCTTCCATTTTGAGGTCCTGCAGGGATCTTCTGGTAATGTACCCTCATTTTCTTCATTACCAAGGTGTTCTGTGCATAAAGATGTTACTGTGGCACACAGAGCAAAACTTTCCTATTCGAGAGGGAAAGCTCCTCTCCAGGAACGGAACAGAACAAGTGGGTGCAGTAAAGTGAACTTTTTCCCTTTGAAAAGTACAAGTGTCTGGACAGAGAGCAACCTTCCTCATTCACCATGAGTGTCCCTGTCAGGGGAATGTGCCGTGCTGCTGTCATAGCTCTGCTTCTTTTTCTTAAGGTCTGGCCTTGCAGAGCATCCTCTTATGGGCTCAGTGGTGGCCAAGCTGGTACCGTCTGAGCTTAATAAAAACCTGCTTTGGTTTATCCTTCGTGGAATGAAGCAAGGAAAGCAGGACCTACTGGCAGGAGCAGAGGGTTGCAGGGGAGAGCTTATCACCAACCAGAGCAGGATTTTTGTTGTCCCTTAGTTTGCTGCACTTTATCTCCGTGCTTGCATGGGGCACATAACACCTCAATATGTCTGAGCACAGAATATGACTGACTCAGTGTGACCAAGGGCAGAAAGCTCTCGCTTGGTGCTCTTGCTCGGAGATCTCCATGCTCTCCAACTAGCTGGGAGCTGCCGATCAGCAGAGCACCAGGATTTGTGTGCTGCAGAACTGAATATCTCTAATTGCACAGCACCCCAGAGCTCAGCCTGCCTGAAATCCTTTTTGTACAGTGTAATTTACATTAGCCACCATTGTTCGTGTCCACATCAGGCACCATTGTTCGCATCCATATTAGGCTCCTAGCTTTCAAAGCCAGCAGAAACCATTAAGTTACCCGGAGAGTCTCTCAAGTGCTGCTGCAGAGTTTCTTCTAGACTGATTCAGGCCTTTCTTTTCATTTCCCAGAAAAATCGCTATGAGATTTATGTTGGCCTCCTGAAAGAAGGGGTGAAGGAGCTGCTGAGTGGGGGAGAGAACGACACACCAGGACTGAAGAAATCCCACTCGAGTCCCTCATTGAATCAGGAGTCTCCAGTTAGTGCCAAGGTGAAACGCAATGTCTCGGAGAGGAAGGACTACAGGCCAGAGACGCCCAGCATTAAGCAGAAGGTCACTTAGGGTGGATATGACAACTAGGGGAACAGCCATGCAGCAAAGTACCGGTGGTCAGAATTTTTTCATTTAATAACCTGTCATTCACAAAAAATAAGTGCATCTGCCTGAATGGGGTGTTAGTGACATTTTCTATTGTATATTTTGCTGTTTCTGTGCAGATTGTGGGAGATGTCTTTGCTCCTGCTTTGCTTTGCTTTGTTAATTTATCATTTAGCAATTGAAGCATTGGGACTTCTTGTGTTGTTCTGTTTCTAAAGGAGGTGGGGGAGGGCTAGAGTGCTGTGATGTATATTCTCTCTCTTCCCCGTTTATCTCCTCCCATCAGCACGTGGCTTTCATCTCTCGAGTCACTTGTCACTTTATTTACGTGGTGGGTGGGAGAAGTAACTGGACAAATGCTGCAGTGCTGTGAATGCAAGTGGTAGCTGTGAGAAAAGCTGTGTGCAAACGGGCAGCTGCAGAAGGCTGGCTAGAGCCTAGGGTGCTGGGAACACTGGTTTCCTGACAATGCAGAGCATGTTGCCACTGGTACTTAGCAGCGGGTGCTACAGTAAGTAGTCACTGTTGCTCTATTGTTACTGCATTTACCCTGGACCCACAAGCGTGAAGGCATGAGACCTGGAAACCTCTGGCAATGCTGGGATGACAGCATTGGAGTAATTTGTTTCCTTCGAAGCAGAGAGTCTTCTCCTGAGTTAGCAGGCTGGGGAGTATCCGAACCTGTGCTGTCTCTGCAGGCAGGGAGATTACCCAGTTGGAATGCCTGCCTGGGCTTCAGATTTATTTGCAGAGGAGGCTGCTGTAGATGTCAGCCATTAGCACTGTAGTTTAAAGACAAAGCGTCTCTGTGTAATTTTTAACTATATGTTCTCACTTAGCTGCTATATAGAGCCTTATGATATATTGTGCCCTGATGCTCCCCCTTCCAGGAGTTTCCTTGTTGGTATGCGCAAATAGGTGTTCGCAGTTTCTCTAATAGTGACAAAGCATTTTGCCTTTCCTCTTCAGAAAGGGATTCTCTACAGCTCTCCATTTTCCTGCTTTAGCTCACATATAGGTGGAAGAGGCTGGTGCAGATCAGACAAGGGGACAAACAAGTCCTCACTGTGGGCCCGGGTTTGATGCAGTCCTGGCTACTCCGCACCTGGAGGCCAGCACAAGGCAGCCTCAGCTTTGGCAGATCCTACCCTTCCCCCACAGGGAACCAGCCCGCCTTGCAGCTCCTGCATGCCCTGCCAGGCTTTCAGAGGGGGAGCGCAGGACAGGGAGACCATTGTGGGTAGTGCTTTCCATACCTGAAAGCCCCGTTTGTGCCACAGACCCTCGGGATGGCAAGCAGTCTTCAGGCACAGGGAGTAGAGACATCATGCAGAAATCATTTTCCTGCTTCCCAGACCCTCTCACCTGGGCAGAATCGAGGCTCTGCAGAGAGCACTGCCTCATCTGTTAGCTTGACACCCTGGGTTTTAATATCAGGTTTGATACTGGCCCGCTGGGTGAGCTTGGACAGGTCTCTCTCATTTTGCCTTGCCCTTCACCTGTGTGCAGTAGTACAACCAAACTGTCCTTTTCCGCAGAGCACTTTGGGAGGTAATGTTTATGGCCAGTTGAAAATCGTTTGTTGCTGTTATTTTTGTTGTGCCTGGCGCAGGGCAGCCTTCCTGGTGGATGTAATTCTTAATGCATAAAGAAACTTCAAGATCAATACAAGGACTGTTTAGAAATGTGCTGGTGTTTCCAGCCCACGTAGTCGAAGGGCCACAAAAAAAAATTACCACCTGAGTAGCTTTGTGCTCTACCAGACTTCCCGAAGGGTCCAAGTCAATTAATCTAGCTTATTGAACTGCCAGCTCAGTGGGCAGGACAGGGAGCAATCAAAGAGAGAAGGACCTTAGCAGGTGCTTCATGGCTTGACTCCCTCACTGAGGACACTGTGTGACAGCTTTGCCAGTGTTGTGCTCACCCTTGGCTTTAACAAAGATGTTACCCTCCCAGATGCTGAGAGGTGTTGGAGCAAATAGACCCTTGCAGTTGCAGTCCAGCAGCAACACCAGATGAGACTTTTTCCATGCGTGACGTGATGCTCACACATCCGGCATCTGCCACTGAGAGTGGGCACTCTGTGCTATATATTGGGAGGTTGGCCTCTAACCCTGACAGTGTTGCTGAAAACTGCAGAGTCCTGAATAGACGCTATGAGCACTTCCCAAGCTCTGGGGCTTTAGAAGCTGTGCGCTCTTACTACAGTGGAGCAAATGTTCAGCCTTCTTCCTGAAGAAGAGAGATGCCTTCTGCTGCTGGAGCCGAAGTGATGTGGTGCAGCGTGCTGTGTTAGGAGGCTCAGTGTAGGCAGGTGCGTGATAGTGCTCATTGGGAGGGATTGTTTGAATTAATCAAGTGTGGTAAATCAACAACTCATGGTGGAGAAACAAAGCCAGGAGATCCCTGCAGCTGTTCATCATATTCTGGTGGTTTAAAACAAACAAGCTGAAGAGAGAGACTCATAAATTCTTTTGGGGAATGCTAAATGCACATCTGAGAAGAAAACTTGTCTTTGATAACAGCGTTAGGAAGAATGCAGCAGAAACGAAAAAAAAATGTGCAGGTTTGTAAATGGACCCTGCTTGGCTATGAGGGTGGGGTTGTTTAGATGAGGTTTTTTAAGGCAGACTGGAACATGCCCAGCAAACCTCTTGTGATTATGGAGTGCAGTGCTTTAAAAGGCAAAGAAGTGACATTTAACTTTTTTTTCCCCAGCTTTTAAAATATTCTGGTTGCTGTAGACTGCAGTTAAATTGCTGAGGTCAGAAAGAAGTTATTCCTGTAAATGCGTTTCCCAGCTTTGACACAGAAACTGGATAATTCCTTCTAAAAGTCATTGTGAATGAGGTGGTTTGAAGCAACAGGGAAAGTCAAAAAGTCAACTGCAACAATGAGGGGTTTTTTTATTTTTCGTTATTTGTTTTCTATTTCCATGTATACTTCTAAACGGATTAGGGTATATTTTTTAAGTCTCATCTGGGTTTATCAAATGCAGTTTTTCACTGCATTCTTTAGTCATTAAACGTTTGTTGAGCTTGGAGCACTTTTGGTGAGACTGCTGAGGCGTGCAACTTAGGTTACTGAGATTTTGTCAGATTCTGCTCAATTTTTAATTAATGCCATTTTGCTCTGTTGCTTTACAAATTCTAGGCATCCCAGGCATCCAAGTGAACATGCACATTTTGGAGGCTGAGAGAAAAAGGTGGTCCTGTTGTGAATGACTAAGGCTCCTGGACTTCATTTGGAATAGGATATCTGCTAAGCAGTACTGTAATTTGCCTTTTTTTTTTTTTTTTCCATGATGCTATTGTAAAGGGTGGAGGCGTGTTCTCAGGAGGTCTCAGTGGTGCATCTTCCTGGGTGGCACCACTGAGAGTCTGGCCAGATAGCTTTGCATGGTACCTGGTACCCTGCCTTTCTTTGCTGAAATGTTTGCCTTTAGCAGAGATCAGTGCTTGCCCTCAGCAACTCAGGAGCTCCTGTTGCAATGTGTAAGGATACTCTGCTGGTTTCCAGCCCTCCTCTGGGGCCCACCATGCACCTGAGCACAGTATCAGCGTAGCAGCCTGCCGCTTTCTGGGGTTGCTCAGTGCAGACAGGAGTTACTGGCAGACCACCACGAGCATGTGTGTGTGTGCAAGCCAGCCTTTGCATCAGTGATGCAGGGAGGTCTCATCCTTCCTTTTAATCCTCCCTGCTGCAACGTGCAGCTGTTGCTCAGGCAAAACCTCTGCCCACCTGCTGGGAGGGGTGATGCATAGAAGGGAGCAGAATGGGGCCAGTGGGTCCTCACATCCCCTCTCTCAGGATGCAGACAGAGGTCCTGGAGGGACCCGTCCTGCTTTGAGGCATTGATAGTTGTTCACTGTGCAGGGGCTGGACCAGCTCCTCTCTGGCTGAGGGAGGGGGCAGGAAAGGACCTCACTGGGTCTGCACCTGACATCGGAGAGGCAAGGCAGAAGGGCAAAATCACCTTCCCCTCTACCCACTCAGCAACCAAAGGAGATGAGATACTCTCCCAAAGCCAAAACCACACTCTGCTTTGTGAGTCAGCAGGATGCAGGGGTCTGGTCGAGATGGTTTTTGTTTGGCAGCAGCTGTGAAAGAGACTCTCTGGGCCGGCTCTGTGTTTGTGTGCGTCTTGCAGATAGATCACACATGGACCAGTGAACATGACTACAGCTTTTAAATCCAGTATTTATATTGTGTCTTTAATGGATGTAGAGAGATAAGTCAGCCAGCAGAGTGATTAATGCAGTGGAGCTGGGGAGGAATGCTGTTCAGCTGCAATGTCGACTCAGACAGTTTTTCATCCATAGCCAGCCACTTGTAAATGGGCTTGTAACAGCTCATCCTTTAAGTGCTTTCCCTCTGATCCTGCCTGCTCCCATGGCGTGGTCTGTCCATGTCTGGGGGCTCTCCTGGAGAGTGGTGCTCAGCACAGCCCTGCTTTGAGCAGGAGTTTGGACTAGCAGATCTTTAGAGACCAGAATTGTTTGGTGACTTTTCACATCTCCAGTGCCTTCCAGTAACAAAGTTGGTTGTTATTCTGGCTTGAAATAGCCAATATTTCTGCTTTTCTCTTGTGAGGGAGTAAGGTTCTTGCTAAATTAGAGCAGCCCGTTTAGTGAGGTGGATGTGTCAGTGGAGAAAGTCAAAGGTAGCAGGGTTATCACTAGGTTTCTGGAGGCATTGCATGGCAATGTTCTTCTTTAAAGTGGCGAAGGCACTCTGCAGATGGTGTGCTGCTTACTGTGTCTGCATTCTCCATCGCTAAATCAATTTTGGCCTTATCGCAGTTAGTCTGACAGCTCCTCTTCCTTTTCTGTCAAGCTGCTCCTGTCTGTCATCTTAGCACCTTAGCTGCTTCTGTATAACAGGTCTCTTTCCTTCCATGCTTGCAAAAATCCAGAGAATTTGACTGTCCCATCTTGCATTGAGAAAACTTGCTCTGAAGCAGTGCTACATTGAATGGATAACCCTGTGAACAGCTTTTTCATTCTGCTTGTTAGTAGCCTGTATTTCCAGCCACAATTATAGCTGGGAGGTGTGAGATGGAATTTCAGACTACTGTGATCATCTAGCGTTATACTGCAGGGATGCAAGGTCCCCCCTTCCCACACTCGGACCAGACACTTGTGACATTCCTAGTCTCCCTTCCAAAAGTCACAGAGGCAACCCATGCTGTGGGGAAACTTTGAAATGCTGTTTTGCAAGGAATTGGGTACTTTCCAAATCAGGCCATACATTTTGCAGCCCTTTAGGGAGGTGTATTTAAAAAAAAAAAAAGAAAGAAAAAAATCAATTTTCAACCAGTGTCCTTCCAGCACAGAGAGATGCTATCCAGGTTGTCAGAGACACCGTCTGCTTTTGCAGAGGCAAAGGCAGTATACACACCTTATCTCAAGCAATCTCAGCGTGCTGCTTGTTTAAACTTTCCCCAGTATTGCTCTGTCCCCAGGCTCTAGGACGTAACATCTGCTCTGAGAGAGCAGTTATGAAGTCTACACTTCTCCCCAGAGCACGCCCAGAGCTCCCCAGCTGTGTTCCCAGCATCCAATATCTAGGCTGCCTAGCGAGGAAAACCAAAGAAGCTGTCTCAGAAACTTCTTTGAAAGAGCTGGTCTCCAGCTTGTGCTTTTTAGAGGATATTTTTAGTGCATATAGAAGCAGTATGCCTGGCGCCTCCTCCGTCCCAGAGCTCTCCCAGCAGCACAGGTGTAGTAGAGTGAGCTGCTTCACCTGGACCTTCACTGTGTGGGACCTGGACATTTGCTCCAGCAGGAAGAGGCTTTGTCAGCCTCCAGAGAAATGGTGGCACCTAAGCTGAGCACCAGTGCACAGGATAACTATATTGTACAAAGACAGTCAGAAAGCCAGTGCCACCCTCCATGGCCGGTCACCTGCTGGGGACTGTGTGCTCATGCATTGCTCTCAGTGCTGGGGATAACTAGAAATGTTGGCTTCCTTTTCCACCTACACTGTGCTGCTTGAAGAACTGTCCCTATCACCTGCTGCTTTTCTCCACTGTGACAGCAGCACCCTCTTCCAGCAGCACCAAAGTCTCGTTGTCAGGAGCCTGGTTTAAATAAGAGCAAGGAGGACAGGTCCCAGGGAAATGTGTCCAGATGCCATCTGGGAATATCTGCTCTCCAGCTGGCTACATCCAGTTGAACAGTGAAAGGAGACAAGCTCAGCCCTGCCTGAGAGAAGGGCTTGTCCATTTTGTTAGCTGCGTCAGCGCTGTATTTTAATTATTAGTTAGAGCACTTCCCTTAGCAAAAGCAAAGCAACTGCTTTCCCGAAGGCCACGCTATTTACCTAACTTTGCTCTGGTGGTCAGAAGGAGCAAATTTAGGCCAGCCCAAAGCGTTCTTTGAACAATGAACTACTCTGCAAAAATTATAAATGTTTAAACAATGAGGCTTCTCTCATGGCATCTGCTGTTAAATCTGTGCCAGGAATCAGCTGGGTTACAGGCCAGAGGTGTATTTGGATCAAGAGAAAGTACATCATTTAGCAATGCGAGGATTGAAAGTACTACAAACTGCAAGGGCATGATTTTTCTCTGACATAATCCATTGTAATTAGTGGCCACTCTATAGCAGTGGTCCTGTATGTAGCTCACCTAGATGAGACCAGCACAAGAAGATACTTTTTGTCCAAGCAGGCAAGGTTTCTGCTTCACCTTGGGCCACATGAATATCGTGGTGTAACCACAGATCAGCTAGTCAAGTTGCCATGGAGACTTGTTTGATGTAAAATCCTCTGACTTCCCTGAGCCTCTTGCTGGGAGAAGGAAGATCAATGGCATCCAGTCTGTGTCACTGCACAGGACAAACTCTATTGGTGAAATAAGTCTTAAATCACACCCTTATGCAAACCTCATGCTCAGTGCTGTAAAATTCTGAATGACTGTAGGATGAGAACGGGGCTGGGTTGTGCGGGGATTTTTAGATTGTGCATATTTGTGACAACTGGAGGCTGGGATTATAGCTTTGCTAAAAGAACAGAGTTTTTTGGCAGTTTGAAAACTTTTAAATCACTATTCTTTGTGTGAGGTACAATCTGAGGCTTACATTACTTGGTGAACATGTTTAAGCGATGTTTAAGCCTATAGATGTACGTATGTATTTCATAGGTATAGTTTAACTTCTGTTGTCAGCACTCAAAAGCCTGCTGTTCTTTTCTGAGGCTTGTTTTGGTTAAAGCACATCAGCAGCTGCAGACTTTGTTAGGGTGCTTGTTATTTTAGTTGTTCTCAAATTAGGTTGAACAGTCATCAGAGGTTTTACAGATTTAGGGTATCCCTTGAGCTGCCTAGATCTCCATGTGTTATCCACCAGGGGCTGCCTGTTGTTCTGCATGTCATAAGCAGAGGCAGATATTTGGAAGTTTAAGCAAGGATTACTCAATGGGATTTTGTGCTAGCTTAACACTGGGCTAACTCTCCCCCTGTTGATGTCAGACGATGCCCACACTAGGAGCATCCATGCTGACTTCTGAAAAATCACACTCTGGGGATCTAATACACAGCTTCACTTCTGAAAATGTTGACTTCCCTCTGTGAAAACTCAGCAAGGGGACATCATGTCCAGAAGTGTCCAAGCAGGGCAGGTGCCTGTGATGTTTCCTGCAGTACAGTCATATGGCAGTAGTGAGGGTTTCTTTCTGTAACTGTACAGATTTCCAGAAGAATGTCTGGCTCTTCAGCAGGGAAGAGAAGAGCAGCAGGGCTGAAATATCTCTTGAGCATCTCGAATGCCTCCCAGAGGTTTCCCTTAGGGAGGTTTGAACAACCTTTTGACAAGTTGCTAGTCTAAGTAAAAATACGTAAGGAAACCCACTGGATTTTCCTATTGTGCTTCAGTCAGGGCAACATTAGCATTATCTGCATTATCCCTGGGAAGGGAGAGCAAAGCCTGAGGGTGGGATTCTTAGCTGGAATCATAAAACTCTTATCGTGGAGTTACCTTGAAGCACTTGAGCAACCTCTGGGAAGCCATGCCTTTGTACTTCACTGGACCGTGGCCAGAGTGATTGTGTATTGCAGGACTGAGACACGAGTGGACTGCAGCTCAAGAAGAAATGAAGAGGGACATCCCCATCGCCTTGCTTTGGGTGATCTGTAATCCTGCACTCCTTTTTCAGGTGCTGATCTTCTCCCTTGGGTTACCTGCATCCCATGGTGATGCAGTGCAAAGATGTGGGTAAGCACCATCACACTTGGAGTCATGGTCAGGAAGTGTCATTGGCCTTCCACCTGAGTTGTTGCAGTGTTTTTTTTTCCCTTAGGCCAAGAAAGGGGACTGAATTTTCAGTTGTTGTTGTGTGGTATTAACATAGGAAGAGTAACTCTTGGTAGTGGTAGAGCAGAAAAACATTTTGCATGAGTGTGTACACATACCCTTTGCATCTCTTGTGTGCAGACCTAACCTTACAGGGCCTGACAGCAGTCCTTGCAAGAACTTTCCTCTGGGTGGCCTCCTATCCCCTTTGCCAAGTATAGAAACCTTCTTTCTGATAATGTTGAACCCAGTTTGCTCTCATCACTGAATCACTGGAGTGTTTTTCATGCAACACACTAGAGACAGTCCCAGTCTCACTACTTTGTGGTAACTTCTTGGTCTGCTGTGAAGCAGCATTGAGGTAATCACTACATCTTTTCCAGCAGCATGAAATTTGCTGCTCTGACTCTTGGGGCAGTCATCGTCTCAGGTTTGGGGCTGTTCCTGCCACCAGGGCACCCTGTTTTGTCCCTGGGAACACGCATGGCCAGAAAAGCATACTCTTCAGTGGTCGGAGTCAGAGCTGTGCAGATGTAAGTCGAACCCTGGTTCATGGGAGATGTTTCCATGTGCTGCTGAGGTCCATAACGACTCAGACGTGTACTTGCTTATACAGAGATGCTTTCCTGAAGCAGAATTGTCACTCTTTTCTACAGGTACCAGAGGATGCCCTCCCTTATTCTGCCTCATATAACTGGTACTAGAATGATCATTTCCTGACAAATGAAGGCACTTAATCAGTCCTTTTTCTCTTGGAAGAAGGACTTTTGGGGATATTGTTATATCATTTGAAATAATATTTTGGAATTTAAGTTTACATTGCTTTATTTTTCACTTGAGGTGACTGTATATAAATATTTTCCTCTATTTTATCATTGCTGATAAAGTAAGCCTACGGTATACAGATGAATAATTTGCCTTTGATGTATTGAAACTGTGAGATATAAAGCAGACTTCTCTCTCGTGTCCATGTTCCTGACTATAACTCCGTTCCTCTGTGTTTTTATAAGTTGGAATAAATGTTGCTTACGGGCAACAGAGAGCCTGCAAGCTTCCCAAGAATTTTTATGTAACTGAACTCAAGCAACCCTAGTGAAGGATCTCACATATGTATAATGATATATGTATATGTACAAACTTTAGAAAGAAATAAACCAAATCTATTTCATCTTCTGCAGTTGCATGTTTTTTACTGGAGCCCTTACCATTGCTTCCTACGAGTCGGAACATGAAGGTGGCTTTACCAGCTCACAGAGCAGCCTCTGGCTGTCCGGTTCAGGGAAGATACAGGCCAGTTAGCTGGTGCAGCCTTTTCCCCCATGTGCCCTTCTGACAGTCAGCACTTTCAAGGTTTCTGGATCTGAAGGTGCGTGTATCTGCCTTGCGGACACACAGTGTGGACTGAGTACCCCTGCCAGGACAGAGCCCAGTGCAGCCCCACACAAACGTACAGCAAACGCTCCTTACCGAAGAGAGCACATGGAGGTGTGTGCTGGGGGTAACTGATGGAGCCAGTGCTACTGCATGTACACTACTCCTGTGTGAGAGCAGCTGGGGCATGTCTCCTTCCTTTTGCACCTCTGCAACAGGTGGCTTCCCCTCAGGGCTGTGACAAGGTATGTACCCTCCAGAGTTACCGCTACTTAGCTGTGAAGAGGCACCAAGAAGGGAGGTAATGGATTAAAAATGGTTTTACCAGCACATGGGTTGGAAGAGGGAGGCTGCAGCAAACAGCTGTTCGGAACTGATGGGCAGCTGACCTGAAAATTTTTGTGAGGTAGTTCGTTTTGAGGGTACTGTCAAGGTTGAGACTTGCTGTTGGCGGGGTGGATGAGAAGCAAGGACCCATGAGAGGCAGAAGAGTCATACACTAAAGAAAACGAGCGAGTGCAGAAAGACAGAAAAAGGAGTGGATAATGAACAATGGCTGTGAAAGTTAGAGGAAACAGGATCTACAACACACAGAAAGTGAACAGCTTTGTGCTTGCAGTTCTTGGGTTGGACATGGCTCAACACGGGAAGATAGAATACTGTGTGGGGTGTGTATAACAGAGCAAATGAAGAGGACGTGTCCCAGGTGGGGCATGGAGAAGCTTTACAATAGGGCCGGGAGCTTGTATTTGAAGACTATAGTAAGGAAGACATGTTTTTTCTTACCAAGATCTCTGACCATCTTGAGATGATTATTTCTTTGCATTTTTTCCTCCTAGAGACTCAGCATGTTGCCTTTAGATGAATGGCAAGACCTGCAGCATTTGAGATAGTTATATGCTTGCTTTTTTTTTTTTTTTCCCCACGCTATGCCATGGTATGCCAGATTTTTTAGTTGTTTTTCCATCCTGGTTACTTCAAAGTACTCAGGGTTATGGTTCCCGTGTATGCTTCTGGATTAGCATATCTTTTATGGAAAGACTAAACAAAGTGGTGGTGAGGATGGGTGGGAGTATTTTACAAAGATGTATTAAATGCCTCCTGTAAGCCTGAATGAATGTTTTAACTATGTCTGAATGTTAACGTCAGTGCTGCTCACTACATATTTTCCTATTTTGTCTTCCTAGCTGACAAAGTCAACGCTGAGCATTTTCTGATGATTTTCTGCCTGGAATCATTAGTCGAGTCACGTTGCTCACAATGCATTAAACTAGAACAAAGTGACAGAACAGGTGCAAAGTGGAAGACGGATGCATTTATATTCTTTTCATTGTCCATTTTCAGTTCAAGTTTCCAAGTACAGAATATAATTATCAAGGGAGACTGAAGGGGCTAGCTTGTGTATGCAGGTGAAACCTCCACAGTCCACAGAACCTACGTATCTTTTTGGCTGTTTCTAAATAATGTAGCATGAGAGAGTGACTTAGCCCAAAAGTAAAGCAAAACTTGGTCTGAAATTGTCATGGGTATCTCTGGATTAGAAATGGGAAGTTCTTACCCAGCAGAGCAGTGATGTACTGCAGTTGCCTCCTAAACAGCAAGGAATAGGCTGGAACAGGCTGTCCAGGGGGATTGTGGAGTCTCCTTCATTGGAGACATTCAAACCCCACCTGGACACCTTCCTGTGTAACCTCATCTAGGTGTTCCTGCTCTGGTGGAGGGATTGGACTAGATTATCTTTTGAGGTCCCTTACAATCCCTAACATTTTGTGATTCTGTGAAGGGGCAAAAATACCCAGTAACCTTTAAGGCAGAGCTTGAAGGGAACAATGTCCTGATGCACCAGGTTTTTATCTCTCAGGCCATTGGATGTTCCAGGTCTTTCTTTCAGTGTTTGTGACCAAATGGATGTTTCTCAGAAGAAATTATGCCAGCCACTACAGTAGCCATTTCTCCCAGAAAAAAAAAACAAAAACGCTATCCTAGAAAACATGAACTACTACACAACAGCTAGCCACCGTGCTGGGTTTGCTTTCATGGTTGTTTTAATTTTCAGGCATTTCTTCTGGTCCCGTTCCAGAGCTAGTTTTTGAATGGATCAGATACATAGATGATGTGGGTCTTTGCTTTGCTGGTCTGCTCTTGACAACAGGATGCAAAGACAAGGAGCTTAACTGGGATGAGGTGGAGGAATGCAGGCTAAGTAGACTGATTTGCCTCAGAGAACGTGTAAGGTAATGTGTTGCTATTATGAAATGGAAATTTTTGGAGAGGTCTTTGCCTTCTGTACCTAGATAGGGTGCATCAGTAATACTGTATAAGGCTGAGCTTGTCCCAGTAACAACTTTGGAAATACCAGACTTTGCTACAGATGTTGCTGAATTGGGCCAGCGAGGCAAAAGTAATGACGGACACGTGTCTTAGGGAGGACCTTGGGCAGAGAAAAGATGGTACAACGGTTGTTCCAGAAGTAAAAACGATGAATAAGGTAGAAAATCAGGTAAAGAACAAAGCACAAGAAATCTTCTGCAAGGAGCAGAGGTACCTACAGATGACAGTGGCGCTGACTGGCAAAACCGAGCTGGCAGGACTCCCCATTGGGCTTCCCATCAGGTCTGTGTCTGAAAAACTCAGTGTGAGAGGGTGGGCAGCAGAGGGATGGATTTCTACCCTGGCGATAGGTCATGTAGGGAGGGAAAGACGGTGTGTTTGTGAGGGAATAGTAGATGTGTGTGATTCATCAGATTTTTAAGACTGTTAGATTAATAGCTTTATAATTATGTGTAATAGCGTGGAAAATAGTATAATTGCAGATTAGTAATAGTGGTGTGTTTATTATAATCAGTATATTGATTACTTAATAAATTGACCAGTTTCTTAATAACATGTTGCTTAATCACCGAACACTATATTTTCCTAAGGCAGTCGCACCTTGATCTTGCAATCTAAATGGCAGAGTTGGTTCCTGGAAGAAGAGTTACATGGGGAGAAAGGCTCCAGGACACTTCCTGCCTAGACTTAACTTGTTTCAGCCACAATTTTAATGACTTAGACAACTGCAAGGATGTTCGTAGGGATATTTGAAAGTATTTGAATTATGCAGGAGCTCTCCCAGTGACCACAAGCTGCAAGCTAAAAAGGATGAGTCCTGAGAATGCAAAAATAACAGTAAAAAGGACATAGTGTTAAAGGCAAGGCCCGTGAATTAAAATCTCAGGGACAGACTTTTATAGTGCACAAGCATCGTGTTTTCTCAAAGAACAAAAACTGCTTGTCTGTGTATGTAACGGCACTGGTGGGCCTTTATCTCTGTGCAGTCTTGGAATGCAGGTGAAATGTACTGTGCAGATGGTTAGAAGACTGCGGAAGAAAGCAGAATATAGCACCGGGAACTGAAAACTCTGCCCAAGGGGTGAGCAGCCCGTTTGAAAGGTGGAGGTAAGGAGAAAACTGAACAAGGCTGTAAAGAAAAAGCCTGGGAGGCAACTGAACAGCACACAGATTCAGTTATCACTTGGAAAAGGCAATCCATCAATAAGAAAGGAACAGCCATCTGTGCAGGTTGTGTAATATCTCCCTTTGTCCAAGTGCTCTTTTGAGGAAAAGTTCTCATTCCCCCATTGTTTGCAGGTGCACTTTGAAGACTGTCAGGGCTCCCCTGGGGTCAGGAGAGCCTGCTGTGTGCTGGCCTTCAGGGAAAACTGCTCAGAGTTAGCCAAGATACATACTCCTTCCTGTGCTTTGTAGCTTGGAAGACAGCAGCATCCCTGGGTTTGTGCACTGCCTGCTGGATGGGGAGTGGCTTTTCTGTAAAGAGCAGAATGAAAAAAAAAGAAAAAAACAAAAACAAATACACAACCAATGAGCTGAAGCCCATTTTCCCCTCACGACTTTACAGTGATTGTTCAAAATATGTGAGGGTGGGTGGGTGGTTGATTTCATCCTCCCCAAGAAAATGTCTTTGTCCAACCAGAAATAATTTTTCCGGTCTGCCTCACCTTTTGACGCCGAGCTCAGAAGCGCGCAGTAGAGGTGCTCTGTCACCTCTTTGTGAAGGTGAATATCTTTAGTCAGCTTGAGCTACCTACTCCTCCCTGCCCACGTGTCCAGTGTACAAAAGCACACTTTCTCTTTTCAGAGTAACGCCAAACAGGATTTGTTCACTGAGATGTATGTCTCTGGACACTTGTTGTGGGTACAGTCTTCAGCATAGGCACGTGCCCTGTCATTTGAGAAGTGGTTTTGATCAAGAGGATGATAGGGATGCTGCTGTGAGAGGGGGTGTGGAGAATGCTCCTGTCAAGCCAGAAGTGTGTGTGATAGACAGCTTTCGGTGCACACTGCTTCCTCCCATCCCATTCCATCCCATGCTGGGCTGAACTGTGCTGGGCACCTCATAGGTATGAGTACTGAGGCTGGCGTGGATGGAGCCAGGGCCATTACCAGCGTAATTACCAGGGTAATAAGGACACCAATTACTGCACCCTTGGGTTCTTCCAAAGAGGTGGCCACTGTGGCAGGAGCTTGCAGTGGGCTGTGCCTGGGGTGGGAATACTCTCCATGCCTGGGCTAAAACACCCTGGTGGGACAGTTCTGTGGGGGCCTTGCAGCCAGCCAATGATAGCAAGCATGGTGCAAAACCTGAGTCCTGATTACCACAGCCATACCCACGCTTTGTTTCTCAGGCAACTGAGGTGTGGGCGGCAGCTAGAGGTTGTAATCGTTTTGGGGGGAAAAATGCCCCCCCCAACAAAGGAAAAAAAAAAGCGCTCTTTCTGTTTAGCTGCAGTTTCTGACTGCACTTCAGACAAATTGTCAGAATTCGCATTCCCATTGGCAGGGAGCCAGGCTCACTGACACGCTGATTAAACTGCGTGTGGGCAAAATGTAGGCAGATGATGGAGACCCAGTACAGTGAAACCTTGGAGAGCTTTGTCTTCCTTTGCTGCTGCTTTCTTTTTCGTCTCCAAACTCCTTGCAGGCTAATCTTCTGACCATGCCTCATTGGATCTGTTTTGGGGCCTGAACCTGCAGCTTCGGGAACTGAGAAGAACCACGAAGCCACAGAGACAGCTACTTATACCACATAACCCCTGCTGGCTCATTCACCTGCTGACGAGCAGGTAACCCTCTGAGTGCAGTGAAAGCACCGGAGAGACCAAAAATGTTGGGCTACAGCACTTATAAAGGGAATTTATATGTGAAGGGCCAGCCAGTGAAGCACGTGTTCCTGGTGCAGCTTCAGCCTCCTGGGGAGCTCCATCTGCGATATCTTCTCTGAGAAGCCTGACTTTGCTTCAGTGAGCTGCCTTGCCCTTCTGCAGCCTGGGACACTGGGCTCCCTGCAGCTGACACCACGGGCAGCTGGGCGGGCAGCACAGGAGCTGAGGAGTTTGAGACATCGGCTTTCTAGTCAATCTGCTGCTTACATCTCTCAGCCGTAGCGTTTTGACTGCCTCGTGTGTGAAGACTGGGGGTCGTTGCATCGTTCCCAGGATATGTGTCTGACTGTCACGGTGGGCACACTTGGTTTATACTGACTTGCCTGTTTGCTTACTTTTCATTTGATCTCTCATCATTTCTTCATTTCTCATAGGGCTCGTCGGCACACAGTCAGGAAGGTGAGTTGACCAACCTTTGGACACGCAGCACGCATTAGGTGGAGGCACATTTCAGGAACGTAATGGTGGAGCACCACTGTGACTCAAGGTTGCTCCGCTTCCGTGTGGGAGATGATACCACCACAAAGGGCTTGGACTGGATAGCTACACCTCAAGTGAGGTAACTTTGCTTTAAAATGGGTGAGCTGCACCCCACTGAACACCTGTGTGACCATCCTGATGCAGAGGCAGTGTGGCCTTCATGCAGCCTAGCTTCCAGATCGAGGCAGGCTAAATCCCTTTTTTAAATCCCACAAGCAATTTTATTCACACCTTTAGCTAATTCCTCTTGAACTTTCTAAGAGAACTGGCACAAACAAGTCCTTAGAGGTATTTTGCGGCCCTCTGGGCTCTTGCTGCACCTGTGATTCATCAGATGTGTCTTGCCGTTTAGCTCAGTGTGCAGTCTGACTGACGGAGCCTCCTTGCCAAGCATTAGAAGCTGCAGAAATCCTGCAGGGCCTTGCATGTGCCGACTGTGCGGCCTGGGTCTCAGCCTCTCATGATTACAGAAGAGGGTTCAGTTCTCTAGGTAGTAGCTACGTGGAGGCTGAGGTGCCATCTGTAGCACGTCCCCGCTGTAATCTGCCTCGGTGTCTAAGAGCCGGGGAAGTTTCACCCTCAGTTTCCCTAGGAGCAGACTAAGGCCAGAGCTGCATGTGTGCACACCAGTTCTGCCTGTAATACTTAAATTGCAAACTCTCCAGGGCAGGGGCTTCAGCCATGTACATTCAATAGTAATAAATATTAATCCTTATGATTTGTAAACTGCTTGGCTTTCAGAGACTGGTGTGAATTTAACGCAAAACACAAAAGGCCTGGCACAGTATTTTACGAGCCCCGAGGACATTTTCACTTGTTCCAATGTGTACTTGGCTTTGAGTCACAGATGTGATCAATCAAAGGAGCATTCTTTTCCCTCTGACTCACCAGGGCTGATTCCTTGAATTCAAGAGGTTTAAATATCCACTTGATTCAAGCATTAAGGAGTTTGACTTGGAAAATATCTCGATGCTGAAACCACGGTGGAGGCAACTGATCCCATCTCTGGCAAGGTCAAGGAAAGATCACTCAAGTACTAAAGGCAGAGGGCATCTACTGGCTTTCATCAGCTAAGAACTGAGCTTTGAGGGTAATTAACTGTAGATTTACTGGGGTGTCAAACCTAGAAAACTTTTCCTTTAAATTTGCTCTGATTTGTCTCTCATCTAAATGGCTTTAAAGAAATGAAAAAAAAAAAAAACCAAACCAAAAAAACAATAAACAAAAAACACCAAATAAATCCACCCCCATGTAACGGGATTTTCAGGTTTGTCACTCTGCTCCCGGGAACCCTGGTTTTGCCAAAGGACATTAAAATGAGAAGGTAGGAAAAAAAACATGCCCTCGGTTGCCCATTCAGGCACCTTCTGTTAAAGCACGATTTGTATTGCACATTTCCTCATCAGGCATGCCTTAAGGCCTGGCGAGTTTCTGCAGTCTTGCACTGTCTCACCTTGAATGGTGAAATGATACTACAGTTACTGCTGCTCGCCTTTTGGCTGTGACAGGTGTGAGAGAACATGAAATCCGTTTGGCTGCTGGTATGGCTTGTAGCATTGTCTCGCTGGGGTATGTTATCCCTTGTTTATCTGTGCCCCTCCGTGCTTTTATTGGTGTGCTAACTGACAACATCGTATTGTATCCTCTCCCTGTGTTGTTGTCCTCTAGGTGGAAAATGGAGCACAAAAAGCTTAACTAACTTTGTCACCCAGGAATTTGTGAGCATGTACGGAAGGTGAGTTCCACTCCCCCACAGAAGGCAGGGTATCACTTTGTGTGACACTCCTATTTCAGCAGCTTCGAGTACTTTGACAGCCTCACCTCCTTTGTGAAGATCATCCCTTCTTGGTCTTATCCTTCATTCTTGCTCTCAGCTTTTATCTAGTTCCGAGTCGCCATTCAAGGAAACTTTGCGACTGGCTGAATCTCTGCAGTTATAACTAACACCTCTAGCATATGTGCTGCTCTTTTAGCTCAGTGCAGAACCCCAGTTTCAGATCAAGCAGTAGAACTGGACACATGTATTTGTAGTCACTTGTGCTACTGTCATCACCTGAGTTCAGAGTACCACTATGGTAAGCAGTGTGTAAGCCTCACGTGCCTCCAGACTGTCTTTGAGCCAAAGGTTTATGCCCAAGCTGAAACACAGAGGTAGGAGGTTTATTGGACTTTTTGCCATTAAACGCTAATAGGGTCAGGACGCACTGTCTGGCTGCAGAGCAAGAAGAGTAGCAGACAAAACAGCTAGGAAAGGCAGATAAAGACACAGAAACAGGCACACTGTGGCCATTTGCCCATGGTCAGAACACTGTTACTGTTAACTGTCCTTAAAGCTGTTGTTATGCACAATAAACAAAAACAGGGGCTGCTTGGATTGAGGCTGGAGGTTAGCTCTGCCCTGGCTGTGGCTTCCATCCTGCCAGGTGAGAAAAGGAAAGCACGACTTCAAACAAATCTAAGCACTAGCCTGTTTTCCATCTTAAGCACAGCATAAATTATACAGCATTGGCCGAGTCTTCTTGTTAATTTCACTCTGTAAACAATCATAAAACATTTCGTTTTAATATGAAATATTCAAGTTCTTCTGTGATTGTTTTTTAATTCTTTATACCTAATTTAAAGAATTCACTACCACAGAAATTATTGAACATGGATATGTCAGATTACACCATGAACTAAAGAGAAGGGACAAGGATACTGAAAACCAAAGGATTTACCCAAAATATAACAAATGATTTTGAGTGCAATATTTTTACTTAGGTAATGACAAGAAGACATAGTCCTGGATTTTAAGGCTAGAAATGGCCTTGTTAATGTGCTGGACCTAGCTCTACTCAGTCCGAAAAGCCCAATAACATGGGGTTATTATTACTGGTGCTAAGCTGTCATCACACTAAATGGGTTTCCTGACTTCGCTGTGTGCTTTAAGTGCAGTGAGTCCCAGCTTTTGCAAAGGGTGCTCCAGAAAACGTCACCTGGTGGTTCCCACAGATGTAAGCTAGGAAAGCCTTGATGGAAGGATTTCAAGGGATCCGCCTTGTGCCTAGGTGAGTGCTTTTCACATGAAAAAAGTGTGCCATGCTTGCTGTGATGTTGTGTCCCTGACGTGTGCCGTGTAGTCATAAGATACTTGTGCCATGGTCAAAGACAACGTAAGAACTCCAACAGGATGAAAGTGCCTTGCTCTGATCTCTCCTGGTGCTATATACTTATTGGCTTTCTATGTGCATCCCCAGGCTGCCTCCTTTGAAAGTGGAGGATGGCGAGGTGGGGGAGTAGAGGGAGAGCTTCCAAGCTGAAAGCCCCCTTCGCTCCTTTGTGGAGCTGAGCTATCAGTCCCCAAGTTGCTCTCTGTTAGCTCTCCTGCTGGCAGCACCGTCACAGCTGCCCCGAGCTCCATAGGGCTGTTGGGAAGTGTCCCCCAAACTCAGCGAGTGGGCAGGGAGGGGGTGCATGACCGGTGCCATGCACAGAGCACAAGTCCCCTGCCAGGCACCTGCCTGTGCTGCTCTGTCAGTGCCCCTGGAAGAGTCAGAGAGGTCACAGCAGCAGTGAGTGATGCTCCCCAGAGGCAGAGGACGAGATCACGTCCCATCTGGGTGGCTGGATGGGCCTGCCTGGTGCAGTACAGATAAGAGATCGGTGTCTGCAGCCATGGATGCCCTTGGGGAGGGAGGGGAAAAGGCGGGAACCTCGCAAACGTGGCAGAGCAGAGCTCAAAATGTGCTGCCACCGCGCAGACACCCCTGTCACAGCCCAAGGGGTGGTAGTGCTCCGGGAAAAAGGCAAAGGAAATTTGCCATGGAAGGGCTGGAAAAGCAGAATAGACTGAAGGGCTGACAAGTGGGGAAGAGATGAAATCCAGTGTTGTGAAGAAGACTGGCTCAGAGGAGCCTGGCAAGTGCTCCCAGCTGTCGGAGGACAAGGGAGCAGGAGCAGGGAGGGCTCACAAGGAGTATGAGGGCAAAGGCAACTAGGAGATGCACGGGAGACACACCAGCATCTCCATCCCTTGTCCCAAGCCTTGGTTTTGAGGCCTTTTGCTGGCATCAGTGTCAGCAAATAATGAATCATCATCACTCAGAGCCCAGAAATGGATCTCGCATTGCTTTAAGTTCCCTGCTGGATTGTCTGAGTTGTGCTGCAGGGTGGTGATGGGGTTGGCAAGATAACAGGGGGGGCAGAACTTGCTAAGTGAAGCTCGTTGTTCTGCTTTGACCAAAAAAAGAGTTGCTGCTATGATTATTCACCCTTTCCAAGGCTATTAGTAGGCTGCAGGTATAGCGTTTGAAGACAAATATTATTAATTTAAAAGACAGATGAAGAAAGTCAGTGACCAGCTATTCTTCTGAATAGAAATAAGAATTTCAGGCGGCCCAAACACCTGTTTATTATTACTGAAAAGCCAAGTGCTTCTGAAAAACCTGGCTCTTTGTTGCTTCTTGTGGTTTCAAATCTGATGCAGTTGCAGGAGGGGACATGGGTTAGTAGCACAATAGGTGCAGGAGCAGAGGGAACAGTTTGAGCATTGCATCACGGCAGCTAAGAAAGGCATATGTGAAATAGCACCCTCCCATCAGCCACGCAGGCATATATCTCAATTCTTTCTTCCCCAGCTGGCGCCCACTTCAGGAGGCAAAGAGGAGTGGAGCACTGTGTTGGCAATGTAATCACTGATTGCAGAGGAAAGGGCAGTCTTTGGTGAAATGATTATCATTCAATCCGTGTGCCTGTTCCAGAAGAGCCAGGACTTAACGTTCTTCCTGAGCAAAGAGAAAGCAAGGATGGAGAGGGGCAAACCACTGTGCATTTTAAACAGCTTTGATTCTGAGTTGGAGTTTTATGTTAAATGCCATGATTCATCTCTATTTATTTTGTTAAGCAGTGAGCAAGCAGAAAGTCTAGAGGCTGAAATGGTGTGCCTGAAAGACTCCTGAAAGGCAATCCATCAAAGAAGTATTGATTAGTCCTGCTACAGGAGCCATTTTGCACAGTAAGACCTTTATTCTTTACTCTGACAAATGCTCACTTAGATGTAAATTAGCTGAAGGTGTCCTCCTCTCACACTGTAGGGCTGAATTCAGAATGAAGGTTTGGTCTCCTAAAAGCAGACATGCAGAAAGGATAGCAAGAGACATCAGGAAAAAAAATATAGCTAAGATTCCAGTGCTCTAGAAGTTGTTTTTTTCCTTTAAAAAAGCAGGAGAGAAGACAAAACCAAAAACTCCCAAGTCCTCTGGTGGGCTGAAATGGCCCAAGGAAGGCTTGCTTTCAACAGTGCTACAGAACAGCCTATCCTCACTCATCTCCCATGGAGCACAATGTGGAGGAAATCAAAGGTGAGAAAGCTACACTGGAGGTGCTACTAAAGAAATTTAGCCTTGCGTTACAGGTGGAAACTTGCCTGCATTGCATGAGTAGTGTCTATGTTGGTACAATGGATGAGCCAAGCTTTGCTCTCCCAGAAGGAATCTAAACATGCTGCCCTTGATACCTCCCACCAAATGGTTAATTCTTCCTTAATTTTACAAATATTTCTAAACTCGATGTAGATGTCTGACTTCAATTTCTAGACATTGGTTCCCATTGTACCTTTCTCTGCTTAATTAAACAGCCTTTCAGGATCCAGAATCATCTCTTCTGCAGAGGAGCTTTTGCACTGCAATCATGGCCTATTTAGTTATTTCTTGAAGAGCTAAACAGATCAAACTCACCACTTCTCTCAGTACTGGGCATCTGCTCTGATCCTACCCTCAAACGCCCATTCTAGATTCTCAATGCCCCTGCTCATCTGCTGTTCAAGTACCATTACAGGACAATGTGCTCAGATGCACTATTACACCTTTGGTTTCCTTCACATGGGGTGCAGAAACACAGCCACATCTCTTGCACCTCTGGAGAGGCTTTGCAGAGGTACTGCTCGTAACACCTCGTGCTGATAGCCAAAACAGAGCATTGCATTTTTCTGGGCTCCATGGTGGTCTCTGGATGAATGTCATCAAAATGGATGACCCACTAGGCTTTAAGCTACCTGAGCTGCGTTTTGTCCTCAGCTATGAAAGCAGGTGGTGATATTCTTTTACTGGCACCGTGTTGCACTAATTTTTCTCTGGTTTCCCCAAAGAACTGAGGTATGCAGACCTCCTTTTTGTGTCATAGCTGAAACCTTCTCCCAAATTCATGAAAAATACATGGTGGTGAAGTAATCAGTACAAGCCCATGCTTCGCTGTTTTTAAAGACTGGATGAGAGGCACCTTGCTGGTTGTGCTTGGCAAGACCTCTACATGCCTGATTTTCAGTCTCTCTGTGGGCGATGTACCCTTGATACTTGCAGTTAATGCAATTTTCTTCCTGGAATTAATTAGGTGTTGCCAGATCAACAGGGAATTCCTGAACTGGGCAGGACTGCAGACAATTGCAGAAGGTGCTGTGTTCAGTCAAAAGCTCAGCACATCTGTAAACATCAACCCAACAATTGGAAAGCATCCAGGTGAGCAGGTGAACATGAGTTAGTAGCCTGTCGAGTACAACAGCTGGGCAGAGGTAACATCTGGGGAATGTCCTCGGTTTTCATCCCCACTATGCTACAATGAAGCAGACAGTGCTTAAATGTCTGCAGCTGGTGGCTAAATGCTGACAAGAGTCGCTGCCTGCCGTGGGGATGGGTACAGGGCAGGTAAATTGCCACAGGTGACTCTGGAGGGCTCTGCTGCAGCACAGGTGAGTGACGGCCCTGCCAAGTTGCCATGTGGGCTTTCCCCTGCCTCTAGGGAGAGCTTTCGGCTCTTTGTCAGAGGTAACGCTGTCTCCATTGCCCATGGAGGTCTTCATCTGAGGCTCTTCCTGTACCTTAGCCCTCATTCTGGCAATATGCAAACACCTTGCTATCCCGCAGTCTCTGTGGGATATGGATTTAGGTTAGGTTTATGTGGCTTAAGACATTACTGTAGTCAGCTGTCCAGTCTGTCTCTTGGAAAGGTGTTACTGGACCTGAAATGAAGAAGTACATCCATGTCTTGTCTGAGATGGTTCAGCTCGCACCACCAATGCACCTGAAGTTGCACTGAAACAACTAGGCTATGAGGTATGCATCCTATAATGTCACGGTGTGTTAGATCACACAGCAAATAATGTAGCAGAAAAGGAAAATGAACCAGTCTCTTCCAAACCACTGCAGAAACCCACTTCCTATCTTGAAGAAAATATTTGATTACAATGCTTTGGCTGCACTGACCCAGAATAACTTCAGTTCCTTTGGCTTTGATGCTATTTTAGCCCTGGCCAAAGCTAAAACTGTATAGAGCATATGCCTGAAGTGTTTTGAACCATGGCTGGTGTGAAACATAACAATCTTACCAAAGCTGTGACTTGTACACTTTCAGATTTTATGGGGTTTTGTTGTTGTGCTTTTTTTTTTTTTTCTTTTTCTTTGCAACTAATTATTGCAGGAACAGGTGGCAGGGGAGAGGGTGAATGTGTCTATAGAGATTTGTTCAGTCTCAGCCATTTAAACAGCAATTAGTGGTAATCTCTTCTAATTTATTAACTTGTGCATGATCTAGTATCACAAAATATTAATGAGAGCTGGACGGGGGATTCAACAGCAACAAACTATCTGTATGCATTTGAGTGTGCAGCTTACTAAACTGTTGTGATAGTACAATTTGAAGACAATCTACTGTGTAAACTGATGTGGCTTCACCTACTCTAGTCTGTGTTTATAGTCACTGGAAACTCTCAGTACTTTGCTGTTGCCCTTGGGGACCATATTTACTTCACAGCTCAGGTGTTGATTTGTCCTATCAGGGGCAGGCAGAAAAATACTGGAGAAGCATATGGCAGGATCCAACCAGGGCACTGGAAGAGTAAGACCTGTAACTATGAAGCATGAGTGCCTAATTCCGTCATTAAGTTTGCTGGAAAGGGGTCAGAATGGACACATGCCATCAGATAGACACACCAGCTGCAAGGACCAACAGCAACTGATCGGGTCTCATGCATCACGTGCTGCTCTGCTTTGCCTCCATGGTCCTACAATACCTCTTCACCGCTGTTCAGTGCCTTTCTTAGAAATATGCATTTCTGGGCTGCCTCCTTGGAACACCTCAAGAGGATTTTTGTGCTAAATGTGGATGCCAGCAACCATTAGCAAGATGCTGTAAGGCTGGTACTTCTATATGGCAGTCTAAAACACAACAGGAAGGATTTTCCAAGGACCTGGCAGCACTTTTTACTGGTTTTTCTAGCTGTACAATTAGCCAGCTTACAAAAATTGGGCAAGAAAGGGTGCCAAAGGGAGCCAACACAAAAGATGGAGCAGCACTTAAAGATACATGATCAGGTGATACATGCAGTGCCATTCAGGCTGTGAGCTCTCAGTGCTCACCATATGGAAAGCTTTAAGAAAGCCAGACCCCACGCCTGTAGTACATCACCCTCTGCTGCTCCTTTAGTCCAGCCGTTTTAGACCTCTCTGATAATGTCACTCTGCTGGTGACAGACACAGAAGGCAACGGGACCTTGAGGCGCTGGAAGGATGGTGGCTACCTGAAAGGCTTGTTGGAGGTTAGGAACTCCAGTGTGCTGTGGCCAGTGCTGATGAGTCTCTGATTGAGAGAGGCAAACACAGGCCCGTCCTCTTGGGAGCTGGCAGGCACTGCTCTGCCCTGTGTTCACCTCTGCAGCAGCCTGGTTGCAGCCCTGGGGTCGCTGCAGCCCCCTTCCCTGCCTGTCTCAGCTGTCTCGGGTGTTTGCAAGCTGCATGGTGCTGCTTGCTTGCCTCTGTTTCAGCCTGGGGCAGAGACAGAGGGTATGGCTGGGCAGCACCGATATCCCCTGTTTTAATCCACCCGCTGAAAGTCCTGCTCTGTGATGACACTGAACGAAGGAGGCAGAGAGCAGTGTCTCCTGGGAGGTGGGAAATAGACAAGGAAGAAGCCACCTTTATANTATAATATACAATATGTGTGTGCTTTCACCCAGCCACATTGCCAGAAGAGAAAGGTGGGAATGCAGGAGCTGGCCAAGACCTATGGCACATGGAGCCTTATGTCTGACTCCAGCTGTGATGAGCAGTGGGTGATGCACGGGAAGGTGTGAGAATCCTCCAGCAGTTTCTGTCTTGGTCAGAGATTCCTGGCATCTGCAAGGCTGTCCCTGGGCTGTGCTACACTTCAGCTGCCACCCTGCTCCTTCTCTCTTGCAGCACTTACGCAGAGAAGAACAGGAGCACAGCAGAGGCAGTAAACTGTCTCATTTAGCTTGTGCAGCAAGTGTGACTGCCAGCATCTTCAGCAAGACACATCCTGGTCCCATGCCCATGTACTTACTTTGTGTATATATCCCTGCTACAATCTGACTGTCCCTGCCCTGAGGCATGAAGGATAGGAAAGGAAACCTTGGCAAACCACAGGGAAACTCCTCCTCTGGTGCAGCCAGGGACACAAGGGTGGCTCTGGGGTGGGTGCCTGAGGCCATACCAGTGCTTGCAAGAACAGAGGCTGAAAAAATAGACACAGCTACCCTTTACAGGGTCAGGGAAACACAAGCTGGTGTCTGCTGAAGGAAAAACGGCATCTGCCCTCCCAGGGCTTTTGGTGTAATACCAGCTCTGGCATCCTCCTTTGCCCTCCCAAGGGGCACAGGTGACCTTCTCTGGCTTGCGTCCTGGCAGTAGACTCTCAGGGTTTTGCTTTCCCTGCCCCTTGGAGGCCAGTGTACTCTCTGAAGCAGAAAGAGGATTTGCAGACTCACACTGTGGCACCCTACATCCTTTTCATGGCTTCAGAAAGAGCAGGGCTGGAAACAATCAACACCCTGGAAATGCTCTCCACTGATGCGCTAGCTCTTGTGTAAGTGCTACCTCAGTGTGCTTGACCTCTGGAGATAGGGTGAGGGAACCCAAACAAACAGTGGTAGTGGCCTCAAGAATATCCTGTACTAGGGACTTCCTTAGTTTAGTTACAGACTTTGTTATTTTTCTTTGTGGTATATTTGAGCCTATTATTTGCAAATGTTTACACATCCAAGTGTTATTATGAGGGTGGAATTACCCAGCTGCCCATCCACCAAGCCATTCGGTATCTGAGGCACAGCATTAAATTTCCATTTATGAGTACTTCTTCTGAAATGAAATCCAGATCCTTCTGTCCCTGAAGCTGCATGACATTCTTGGCTTCCTCAGAGGCTTTTTGTACACCCAGTTTGGACTCACCCACAAACATTGCTAGGCAAGGGTGTAATTTTACCTAATCACTGCATGTTCACCTTCTGGGGAAGTTCAGGTGCTGCCCTGGCGTTCAGGCTGCACATCAACACCAGGTTGAGTTGCTGCTTTCCCCTCTTTCTCAAAACACGGTGAAAGAGAGTCAGCTGCTGGATGTTTCCTACACAGCTTAACCGAGTTACACTTGTGAAGAGGAAAGCTCCTGTTTGCCTCCACCTCGCTTTCAGCTGCAAAAGACCATCTGAAGAACAGCAACAGCCTTCTACTTTATGATCTTTCCATAACACCAACCCACTAGAGTAGTTAAATCTTCCATTTTGATGCCAGTAGGTGGCATTGCTCACTCCTTTAAATGCCTGAAAGCTAGAGAAAGCATTCGGCCTTGGCTTCAGAGGTACCCTGTTAGAAAGTCTCACAACCTTTCCCAACACTGCAACGGCATCCAAATCCTGTGTCTAAATTTAGGCTGGAAACAAATCTGGTTTCTAACCACCAGAGGAATGAAGTTTTGTAAGCACTTCCCTGCTGGAATTACCAAGGCAGAAAAACTAGGTAGTTTAATGCTGTAACATGACGAATTTCTGAACAGGGTGGCGTGCTGTGGTTACCTGTGATATCGAACTGCACTTCATTCACCTTGTCATTTACACAGTGATGTGCTAATGCAGTCTGCTCAATGGAGCTGGGCCACTGACAATTACAGCACCCTCTTGCACTAAGTTGCAACCATGGTTGCAACCATGTTGTGTCACTCCATGGCACAAACTTCCAAAGATGTGGCTGGGCCATCTCCCTTCCTAGTAGACAGCCATTTCCTGTCCTGGAAACAAAGCACACGAGACACCATCTCTTTATCAAAAAATGGCTGGGGGAGTTTTCCAAGTGGATGTTGAAAGTTCCTGGGTTTGGCACTGCAAATGCAACTTTGCTGAGAATCAGCACTCCAGGAAAGGAAACTTGGCAGGATAGGGACAGCCACGGTGCCATTACAGGAGACAACTGTCTACAGGCTACTGGGAGAGGAGTGGCATATGAGGAGAAAGGCAAGCAGCACAAAGGCAGTTGGAAGCCTAAGTGCTGAACCCTCCCCAATGTTGTCCAGCATCCAGGAAAAAATACACAGACACATATATAACTCTAGGGAAAACCTCAGGGTCTTTTGACTCTTTGTGGGCAAGGAGTCTCCTGGAGGACTCTCCCAGGACTCTAACCCACCCCTGGACTGGATTTATGAGCAGAAGACATATCCACTCACGAGAGGCCTACTGAAATAGACAGGATATATTAAGTGACATGCCCAAGACCACCCTGGACACCTCTCTCTGAAGCAAGGGGCCAACCATCATGCTGCTTATTCTGACTCAAGGAAGTGGTCGTCCAAACAGAACATTTTATCCAACCATCTCTGTGTCATCACATCCCAGATCAATAGCACAAGGTATCCTGCTGCAACAGCCAAAGTGGTATGCCTTGAACATGATGACGGACTGTGTGATTCACCTGCTTCCTCTGAGGGGATACTCTGGGCAGAGGACAGCCTGTACATAAAGGCCGAACAGCTCTCTGAAGGAGAACAATGCCCAAGTCCACCCTGGACCACTGCACATTACAGTCTTGGAGTGTGGGGAAGGTTTTATGACCTGGTCCAAGCCCATTGTTTCGTTTTGCTTTCCATCAGGCCAGCCTGTTTCTTGCTGCCAGGATAGTGCACTACTGCACACGCCAGTGCTCTAGCTCCTGTACCCATGATGGCACTACCTTTCTTCGCACAGAAGGTAGACTGCTATTTTCTCAGTTATGCATGTCATCTGGCACAAATACGGGATGCATGTGAGGCACCATGCAAGCTGCCTATGGCAAAAACAAACACGCTGCTCTTGGCTCTACAGTGATCTTCTTTTACTGTGTCCTGTCACCATCTTCTGATTAGGAAAGGCTTCTTGGAGTGCACCTCTGTTCTTTCGGGAGTTGAAATAGCCCTAATGGACCAAAGCCTACATGGTCTCTCCTGTGCAGCTGGGATTCTTGATCTACGCTACTGAGATGCCACCCTAGGCCTCAATGGAGTAGGACTGAGGCTCATCTGGCATAGGAACCCGAGCCATATGGAACACACCCCATCAGCAAGACCTCAGGTCACAGACAGTGACCTTAGTCCCTTTGTCTTTTACCCATACCTGAAAGGTCCTACGTTCTACCTCACACCTCAAACTGCTGACCAGAGCTGACGATTTTAGCCCCTGAACACCAGCTGTGCAGCAAAAGCAAGGCCTGTAGAATACATTTCCTTATCAAATGACCATTATTAAATACCTTTCAGTTTGTATCATAATATTCCTTTGTCTCAGACTGAAGAGTCCTGAATGAAGAATATAATTAGTATCAGACAATGTTCACTGTGAATTAAAAGACTTTCGATTCCATTGTATATTAATTCTATGAAGCCTACTTAGATTACACTTTCATGATCTATTTTTAAATTGCAGCAATTAGAGTCTATTCTTCTTGGAAAGTGACGTATGACAAGCTCTGGAAGGTTCTCCTGCGTAAAGTCAGATTGTTTTCTCACATAGTGACTTTACCGTTTTTGGTTGCAGACTCTTAAAAAAATATGAGGGTGGTTCAGTTTCCTAAAGACAGGTACCCAGCACCACTTTAAAAATTCCTTGGATATCCAAACCCTCCACCCAGAATAGGCAGATATGGTATGGCACCTCTGGATGCACAGGGTACACAGACTATTGACTGCAAGATACAGCTTTGGTAGCTTGTCCCTTTGTCATGCAATATAGATTGCTTCTTTCATATTCACGTGTCGATAGAAAAAGAGCGTTGTTCTCTGACACTGGAGGAGTTATGGGGGAATTAGCCTCTTGGGCTAACAGTCAGCTCATCACCTACTTATTCAATGTCATGCCCGGAGCGTCTCAGCCAGAACGGACCAGGATAAGCAGGAGAAAAGAGAACAGGAAGGGCTTCTATGGTGGGAAATAGTGAGTTAAAATAAAGCAGTGAATGTACAGCTTGCCTGCTTTGACAGTAAGAAATTACATATGCCTCTCTTTCACTTGTGCAATCGAGGAGCTGAGAGCCAAGTATAATAGAAGGCAGTCCATGATCTAGCAGAGCTTTTTTTTTTTTTAATAAAATATGTTTCTGCTTTCTTTTGTTCTACAATTAGGAAATCACACTCCCCTACCTGTGGCCATAACGGCCTTGGCTGCAAATTTCATAGGTCAGGCCGACCCAGATTGTCCTGTTCCTTCAATTGAGAGAATCCTCCAGGGAGCAGCAGCAGCACAAAACACATGGTGTGTCCTTCTGAGATTTGGCTGTAACCCTGCTCTCCTGCTAGCAGCCCTTCCTCAACTCTGCTTTTCATCTTGCAGGGTGTATCGTCACCTCCATGATACCCACTCACTAGGACCAAACTAGCACTGAAGTAGCCTGCTTGGGTACTTGTTGTGGCATTGCTTTGGCAGCCAGGAGGTGAGAACAGTTCAGCTGCCTGAGAGTAGGTGTCTGGTTAACACAGAGGTCCTAGTCCTTGCAGTAGGCCACTCACCCCCAGGTGTGCCTGTGCCACACGAGTGTTTCAGGCTCTGTTACAATAGCCACATGGTGGTGACTGTGGTATGGGAAAGAGGACAACAACAAAGGGAGAAAATACGACTTCTTACTTGCTGGCACTGCACACACCTGCGTGTTTTGACTTCAGAGAAGAAGGATCCTTCCTGAATAATATAAAAATAACTTTTAAATTTTTTTTTTTAAAGAAAATGACACTGTGTTGTCTTCCCTGCTACTCAGGACACAAAAAAAGACTAAGATTTAGTGCCGAAATGGAACCCCTGTCCAGAAGGCTTTGAGAAATTTTGGATGCTGTCACTGGCATGGGTGCAGCATGCTACTCTGGAAAAGGAGGGCCATGATGGAGGACATGGCAGTGCAAAGCTGACAGTGCTGGAGAGCCATGTTAGCACTTCCCTCTGGCACAGGCATCCAGAGAGAATGAAAAGGCATGTAAGCAAGTCTTTATTTGTTTCTAAGTGTCTGTAGGGCTTGCAAAGCACCATCAGGACATACCTCTGCCAAGGACTACACCTGGGGCTTGAAAGCTAAACAAACTACCCAGGAGCACAAAAGGATGTAAAATGACAAATTGTCCTAACATTGCATGTGTCCCTGAAAGGGATCCAGTGTCGTGACTGGATCAGCAGCCAGCGGATATCTCTCCATTAAGAAGGAGACAGAGCAATAACATGGTTGGAACATACCACAGACAGAGTGGCCCCGTGTTTCCTTGCAGATCTAGTCAATGAATCCCAGAGCTCTTTTCTTCTATTTATACCCCATTAGCAAGCACCGGCGTCAGCCTGAGGTGTGCCGGATGCTGCTAGTTGTGCTAGGCTGGAACCTGGAGGCACTGCCTAAGACCGGGATCCTGCTTTCTAGGACTTTCACACGTCCCAGGCACGTAGTGAAAGAGTTTTTCAACCTCCATGAGGTCTGGTGTTACTTGAGCACAAAACCAGCTACCAGATACCCAGTTTCTTACCAAACTGCTCCATTAGTAGATATGAACTTTGCTTCAGTTTTCTCATCCAGTTCAGAAGCAAGACCTTCCAAGGCCATACCAGTTCTTAGTAAAAAGTTGCCATGGCTGTTTGGCAAGGACCTCTGCGGTTTTGAGGCTGTGCAAGTGTGCACATTGAATATCCCTGTAATTGCTCTTCTCCTAGAAATACCAATTGGCCAAGATCCTGAGCTGTGTAGTGCTGTGGACCTCAATGTGTCTCCTGCAGAGCTTGGCCCAGATGCAGAGATGAAAGGCCCAAGGGAGGAAACCAAGGCATAGCAAAGTGTTTAGGCTCTTTTAAAGATGTGTGATGTCCCAGAGTGGGAGAAACCATTTTGTCCATAAGAAACATGGATCTTTTGTCCATAAGAAACATTAACTGACCTTAATCTGCCAGGTTTTTGAGAGACCAATATCTTTTGGATGAAGTTTGGATTTGCCTTATGCCTTCCTGTCTTTTTCCAGGGACTGTGTCACAGGTGTTTCAGCACCTCTTAAGGACTGCATAATCGTGTTTCAGTTTTTGGGGGGGGTCACAATTTCTTCAACAGCTCACCGTGAAAAGGCCACATCTGTTCCTGCCTGCAAACCTGAAATGCCCATGCCTGAGGCCTGCAGAGGGATACACCTGAGAAAAGGTATGAGACAAAATTACTCCACATAGTTTTACAATCTCAGTATTAAACATGATACCTGAACCAAACGTAGGAATGGGGATTACGTTCTCTAGGAGAGGGATTGCTTGCTTCAATTATCTTTAAGACTTAAACTGTGTTTTATCTGCAGCATAATGAGATGTCTATAGTTAATTTGCTGATGGTGAGAACCTGATGGCTGAAAGAGAGGTACAGGTTAAAGGTATTGATCATCTCCACTGGAAGAGATTCTTCTGAAGCAAGTGACCTTTCCTAAGGCAAAAGCTTATTAAGAAATATTTCTGAACTTCTTAGCTTGCATTTGAGTAAACAATTAAGAAAATTTAAAATAGCTCACGACTAGCAATATGTTTCATAATATCCATCATACTGTCTTTTTCCTAACTGTACACTAGGGATGAATGGTAGGAGTTTATGTCCTATTGCATAATTAACCAATTCATGCTGTTCTTTCCTGATTTTTCACAACAGTTTGGATATTTTTGCAGCACAGTGATGATCTTCTCTCTGGAGAGTGTTGTTCTTTCTTTTGCATTTTACTGTTTGTGCTACAGGTTTATGGGAACACCCCTATTCCCCTTACCTTTAACTTCCTCTGTCTTACTAGTAGCCCCCAAGAGGTTTCCTTATTTATCTTCCGTATCCAATGAGGTGTGTGTTTGGCCTGCAAATTATTTTCCTTTTTTGGTATTTCCCCTGCCCTCATCTGATGTACCAGAAATGTCCACAGGCTCCTTGCTGAGGTATGAGGGTACAGAAAACCAGTAATGGAGCTTCCAGAACTGTGTGTATTTTTACCTCTCATGTCTGAAGACCCAATCTGGAACTCAGAGGAACTCCCACGCTTTTCCTGCAGACAGTTCCTTCTGTACTGGCTTCTTGTCTGCTTTTGATACTGTCTACTAATACAGAGTTCTTCCAGAATATTTAATGGATTTGGGCGCCCAGTTTAGAAATAAATGGCTGCCAAGTGTTCCTCTAAGAAACTTTGAAATCTCTTGGCCACAGCATGAGATCTGTGTCTTGACATCCTTTTTCAGTCAGCATACAGTGGGAACACTCTCTGAGATGTATCAGGCTAAAACTGTTTTGTTCTCTTGTTCATCAATTCCTGCATGTCATCCAAGAAAAACATCTGGAACTTTCCCCTGTCTGAATTAGCTGAACAGCTCTTAGTACTTGTGTTTGAATTTCTGGGGGCTGAATTGTATTCTTGAGGGATAAGGAGCAAGGGAAAAATGTAGAAAGTGACTGCCAAAATTTGGTGGTAGTGACTTGAGTAGGTGGAAGGATAGACACAGCTTCATCTTTGTCCCAGAAAGTTGTTCCAGCTGACTCTTTCGGGGTTTACAGGGCTGAACACGTGAGTCGGAAGGACTGTGATCCCTACTATTTGCCATGGCACTCTGGGACTTGGAGGGGCCTAAAGTGGTAAGTGCTGCCCATTTACCAAGGAAGAGGGTGCAAAATATGTGAGACATGATACTTAGACTCTCTTTTTCTGTTTATTTCTCAGCAGACCTCACTATGTGCTGGGTCTTCAGTCACCTGAAGTCTTATGAAGGTGATGTGTTTCAAGTTAGGATGCCCTTAAATGCTTCAGTGTGCTAAGTCTTTGCTGGATCGTGGTATTTCTGTGTAAGACCTTAATGCAACTTGGCGGTCCTGCTTGAAATCCATGTCAAGATTTCATGGGGAAGGTATTGGATAATCAAGTTAGTTTCCAGTATAACACCTTATTTCTTTTGTATTTTCACATGTGGAGACAGGTAAAAACACGTTATACAACCAAAATGCACAAACCCAAGTAACGAATGAGAAGTCTCAGAAGGTGGTGAGGACATGTGGGAGCTCTATTCAAGGAGCAGTTTTACAATGAAGTGTTTTCAGTTCTTGGTGTGCACATCAACATTGCATCAAATAACTGTCCCAAAAGCTGCACTAGCCCCTAGATTCACCACAGAGAGATGTATTTGCAGGTTGTAGGTAAGCATCTGCTGTGGATGTTGAGTTGCATTTAGCAATCACTTGGCTGGGCTGGCTGCAAGGCAAGCTCAGTTTATGCAATTTCAGCTATGTACTCCCTCTAGGGCATTGTGTCAGACAGGAAGGGCCTCTAACTTTTAAAAAGGTCATGGCTGGACTCCTAAGGGACTTAGATTGCCCTTCTCTATCCTTGGGGAAGAGGTTAATTTTCCAATGGGTTCATGTGGGTGTTGAGAGAGAAAGGATTGTGTAAGGACTTGGAACAAAACACCAGACTGAGGTTTAAGCAAGTTTGGGGCTAGAGGGGAACAGGCCTGATTCTCCTCTTGGCTTATTAGGCAATGATTTATTGAGATGGTTTACCCAAATCCAAGGACCTTTAAACTCAAGTTTGATTTCAGTGGGCTGAAAAAGAAAGCCATGTTCTCAAGTGAGAACAAGACAGAAAAGAGATCAACACAAGGAAAAGATTTAGAAAAGGTGTCTATTCATGCAATATAGACCTGTATAAGGACAGCCTAAAGAAGGGGCTTGTTACATGAAACGCTATCAGTAGAGCACTAGAAGCTTCTACTTCAGCTCTACAGTTTGGCAATTTGTTTGGTAGGTTGGGTAGCAGTGTGAGAATGAATAGCTACCAAAAAAAAGAGGACTCATCAGAAAAGTGAAATTAATAACTGAATTTACAATTTATGCACTTTTATTCTCAGCAGAATTTTTAATTTTAGCATGAAACAGTTTTTTTTCCATTAAAACACTATCCTCTGGTTGACCGGATATCCTGTATGTTTTAAAAGGCCAGAAGTCTTCCCAGCTTGTGTCATCATAACACATAAGGCTCATGAACTGATCCTACTTGAATTCATGTTCAGTAGATGGGAGGTCTCCTTTGTGCTATTCAGAAGTTGCAAGAATTATTTGACATAGAAAGTAGCAAAGTTCTGCATGAAACCGCTGTATTTTTTGCAGAGATGGTGGGGCCCTAGAGTTAATGGAACTTCAAAATCTCTTTTCACAACACTTCTCACAATGGCTGGTTTTATACGCCTTGGTACTTGGAATTTTGGGTGGGGTGTTACAGGAGTGCTACAAGTGACATAGACTGATGGGTGGACTAGGCTACACCACTGTCTGGCCAAAACAAAATTTTGCCTCAAGAACGGGTGCGTAAGGCAAGGCTGGCAGATAATTGTGGACTGCACACGACTAATACTAGTTAGCTGGCTGTCACAAAGGAATATGTGCCTTCAGGCACTGCATAGGGAGTTCATCAGCTGTTACGCACTTCGCATGTTCCCAGAGGCTATGCCTTCCAAGGGGTTTGTCCACATAAATGTCACATGTGGTTTTGGGATGCAGGAGTCCTTTTCTTTCAAACTGTTTCCTTTCTCCAACGCCTGGGGCAACCCAGCCTACAGAGGTTTTGGAAATTTAGCTTTTGCAATGCATGCTGTGATCGTTGGATGACAGGTGGTAAGGTAATATGTCATTGCTGTAAGTCTCTCACTCTCTCTGCCAGTATCCAACCATAGTAAAAGTTTGGGGAAGGAGATTTCTCGCTGAGCATCAGAGAGCACAGCAGAAGGAGTAACTAAGCACAGATACACACCCTGACATATTTCAGCAGGCCTCCGGCAGGAAACTAGTACTGTTCCCTGCTCACGTCAATCAATGCTCCCAGCACCGTGCTTCAATAGGACCAGGATCTCCTGACAGGTTGGGCTGGGAGGAATCAGGCAGTTCCTTCAGAAACCCTATTGGGATTAGGATAAGCAGTCATTTTCCTCTTTGAGGAGGTACAAAATTTTGTTTCCACTTTTATAAACCCTTGGTTGCAGAAGGAGGGTCATCTGGCCAGGAAAAAGGCCATCTAGCAGAAAGTCTTGTTTTGCTATAAGGAAAGCTTAGGCTTCACTGCTGGCTATTGTGCAGTTCCTAGTAGCTGATTACACATTATTTACTGTATCTAAGGTGCTATGCCGGAAGAAAACACTGTTCCAGACATAGCAAATCCAACAATTATGCAGATGCCAAATTATGAAAAATCATTTATGTTTTTAGTATATTTGCATTTTCAGATTCAGTTTCTAGATTTTTGAATTTATGCTGTTATCATAAAGCTCTGTAAATTACTTTTGGGGGATGAGAATGTTTAATTTTTGACAAAAAATGTCATTGAAAAATGCTGTAATTTTTTTTCTTTTTCTTCAGAAAAATGAAAATCAGAAAGGGAAAGGAAGTTGGAAGCTCAGAGGCAGAAATTTTAAATGTCTGGGTAAATTTAAAACTAAATATATCATACATGCAGACCTGTTCTCGTCTCTCTCTATGGGAAACTCGACAACTGACCACATTTTGTTCTAAAGCACTGGAAGGCAAATTAGAAGGCCTGGTCCTACAGTCTTCATTCAGAGCATGAATCGTGCAGCTATATGCATAGATCTGTATGCACAGACCTGCCAGTGCAAAAGCAACAGCCCCAATGTGTCCTGTCTGCAGCAAGTCCCAGATATCTCAGAGCATGTCTGATTAATTATATTTTTGATACTCTGCACAAGCACAAATCATCTTTTGAAGACATCCCCAAAACGCAGACCAAGTGCGGAGTGGGTTACCAGTAACAATTTTATTTTTCTGCCAGGATCAGGGAAGCTGGCATGTTTGTAGTGTAGTTCTCTGGCTGGTACTGTTCCAGCAAAACCAAAGGAAGTATTGTGTCCTACCTTGCCAGCTGGGCCGAGTTCATAGCTGCTTATCACCTCTGAGACAGGCCACTTGCACAAGGCACAGAGCAGCTGAGTTGGTCTTTCTGGATTTACATGGGATATTCAAATGGAAAGCACTCATGTGCAGGAGGAGATTCAGTGAAACAAAAAAAGTAGAGCTGAAATATCTGAGGGCAAGCGCAGCCACTCATTAAAACCATCAGTGATCAATAAACCACTCATTAAATTTAAAAATATTCAATACTCAAATTCAATTCAAAAGCTGGATGGTCATTTACTTTTCTACCTTTTAAAAAGAAATTCGAAAGGAGATTCAAAACAGGAAGTTTTAAAAAACAGTGTTTTGCTTTAAGAAGTGTCAAACCACAATGTTTGGGTGGCATCATTTTTTAATCTTTTGCAATTTAGTTAATTCAGCACAAAACTGCAAAATCCTATGATTGATTCGTAATGTACATTTTCAAAGCCAAGAACTATTTAGGTTGAAAATACTTTACTGAGCTCTACTTCTGCCTCAAAGAGAAGCCTGCAGCTGTGTCATCCTGAGTTATCCACGGAGGACTGACTCCTTCCTTTACCATGCCTAATTGGCTCCGAATTTGCCTTAATCCATTAGCTTTGTTTGCTCTGTTGTCTGTCTCTGCTTTATCTTGGGAAGGAATAAAGGTGACAGCCCAGCACCAAACAGGGCAGGACTGTTCCCTCTAATCACCTGCAAAGCAACTCAGAGGGTGGTTCTCCCTCAAGGTCCTGTGATGTCGCTAAAACACATGGAAATAATATTTTTAGATCTCCTTTGTGAAAGGAAAACTCTTATAAGGGAACTGTTTTTTTCAATATCCTCAGGTGGAAGCCACTTGGAGGCTAATTCTTTCTTTCACAAAGTTTTCTTCTCTTTGGATTGTTAAGGAAAAGAAATACACAAGCCTAAATAAATAAATAAATAATAATACTAAAAACGACAACCCAACCAAACAAGTCCCTGCTTGGCTGAGATGGCAAACCACAATATCCGGACACAAACCACTGAAGGAGTCAGAGAGTGGCTTTCCACCAGTTTGGTGGCAAACAAACAAATGATAAAAGAATTATTCAGTAAATCTGATAGGAGATTAACAAGCAAGAGAAAACCAGAGGTGGCTTGTGAACTGTTCACTAACCATAAAAGGGGTTGAAGCTCTTAGGAAAGAGGGCAAGTCTGGTGGAACAGGTACTTTATGCAAAACTCCCCCTCCAGTCCTGCAATTACTTATGACTCACAGCTTGCATTACAGAAGAGTAAATGTTTAGCCTGCTTGGTCACAGAGAAGAGTTTGACAACGAGAATGTTAAACCTTGAAGACCAGAAGGCAAATAAAATATACCCCAGCATTTGTCTTTTGAAACAGAACAAAGAAAACCCAGCATTTTTTAAGAGAGACTGAGTAGTGTTCATTCTTTCTGCAGTGTGCATTTTCTACAGCTTCTTCTCAGGCCTGTCAGTTCAACCCTGTACATCAATCCACAAAAACTGTGGAAAACCACAGAGTTAAAACATAGGCATGCATGGGATGCACTCTTGCTTCTCCGTGTGATGGAACAGGTATGCATGAGCTCGGTTCACGCACAACATACCACTCCTATGGAGAATGGCAGTGTCACCCCATTCCCGGCACCTCCTCACATTTTTTGCAGTGGCACTGATTACAGATTTAGGTGACATTTCTAAGATTTGAACTAAAGATCGCACGTAAGTCAGGACTGCTGCCAAGGACAGTCCTGCATTTTGTCTTTCTGGGTGCCTATACATCATGCAGCCAAGCATCTCCAGAGGTAGCCCATAGCTGGTAAATGCAGATTTCCTCAGAAAATGTCATATCTCTTAGCAGTCTGAGCACATGAAAGAGAGAGAAACTGCCTTTTGCATAACAACCTGTGCTACAGGTGCTGGATGGGAAAGTGCTGCTTGGTCCTGGGCTGGAGGCAAGCTGAGGCATCCAGCAGGAACTGAGGGTCAAGGCTGAGCACCAAGAAGACTGAGGCCCTTTGGTGTTCTGTGGGAAATTTTGTGCAAAACAAAATTTTGTCAGCTTTACATCAAAATGGTCTCAGGAAAGCCTCAGTGCTTGGAGGAAAACATAAAGCAGCAGTGGAGGTCAATAATTTCTTTTTCCTGCGGAGGAAAAGCCTAGTTCCAGCAACCAGGGCCTTGGAGCGGCATGGATGTGCTGCCGGAGGTGGCACCCAGGTGGTGGTGTGCTCCCCTGCCAGAGAAAGCTCAGCCCATCCTGTGGTCCGGGGGGCTGGGGAGAGGCTGGTGTGGTGGCACCAGCAGCGCAGATGCGTTCCCAGGACCTTCCTGCTTGTTAGAGGGAGTTTTCGCTGCATCTGTGCCCCCACCTCAGCTGTGTGAGTCCACGATGCTATATGCACTAGGAACTTCTCTGGCTGATTTTATCTTCCCAAGATTTTTAGGTCAAAAAAACTTTTTATGTTTGTCTTCAGTCAGAAAAACTTTCATTATTTTCCTACATGCTAAGGCCTGTAAGCCTTAGTTCTTGCTCCAATATAAAATAATACCCAAGGATGTGAATGACTTTAAACACCATGACCCTAGAAAATCTATTGAAGAAGTTCACTCAACAATAAAGGAACCAATATTCCTCAGAAAAGCTGCATTCCCAGCGTTTTCATGGCACCAGACCGACTGGAAATCAAATTCATGTGTCCCTAATTATTTAACAGGAATTCTTAGAATTCCCACAGGATAAGTAATTTGAAACAACCCAAAGAGCTATTTTGCCTGTTTCCTGGGGCAAATCTATGTCATAGTTTGGTCAATTACAATGTTATCAGTTGCCTTGGAAAAACAGGCTATGCTAATACTACCATTACCTAATTCATGCCTGGAGTCTGATCCTTAGTGATTTCTAAGCCTTTTAGTGGTCCTTTGAATGGCCTTTTTATAACGTTAAACGCAGGGACATTTACTGAGGTAGCGGCCATAGTAAGTAAACAGGAAGGTTTATAAGAATAGCCATTTCTGTTTGGCGTCCTACCATCTATACAACTGCAGACGTGTATAAACACACAACTATTTTTTCACCAGTAGACATGAAAATACGTATTCCCAAATGGACTTCAAGGATGTGCTGGGAGATGTGAATGTGGAGAAGGTCAAGGCGCTGGTGGAGCCTGATATCGCTGGCACCCAGAGGAGACAGAAGCAGCAAATACTTCTCCTGCTTTTCATATTTATTCTGGTTTTATGCCCCTTAGGAAGGCCAGTGGGTGGGGAGCCTGGCCTGCCAAAGGTGGTCTGGACTCTGGGTCTCTTTCTGCTCCTGACTTTCTAGACAGCCTCAGGGCAGACAATTTCAATCTCTGGTGCCTCTGCTTCATACTCTTTCTGTAAAGTGCTTATTACACATGGCCTTTAGAGCTGCAGAGGACAAGAGCTGCTGCTGCCAATGGTTTCTTCTTGAGCAGCATCGAGGTCTCACTGATGTCTGCTGTGGCCCCCTGGAAACACCGAGGCACGGTAGGAGTGAGTCAGGAGGAGGATGGTGTCAGAGACCATCAAACCAGTCAAATTTCCACCTGCTTTGTGCACGCTCTGGCTGATGGAGAGCATAGACTTGCTCAATACGGACTGGCAGTATTTTCCGCTACAGGGGCTGCCCTCAATACCCCTGACAGGTTCCCCTGGACTCCAGCAGGAGCTGGAACATGTCCCTTCTCTCTGGTACACCAATGTGGCAATGCCTCCAGTGACAGGCATGTGCCTTTCACATTAAAAGTGCCAGATGAAGCACTTTGGAACTTTAAGAACAGAAAAATGCTTCCCCCAATTTGTGGCTGCCATGTGCAGAGAACAATGATGGCATCATTTGGTGCCCTGAAGGCCAAGTTGATGTACTTCTCTCACAGGCTCTCCCTGAATGAAAGGCCCCAGGGAAAATGTAATTTTCCAACCTGGAGAATCCTCTGTACAGGATATGAAGCCCTCTATGACCAAGGAATCAGGTCTGCCATTTTTCAAGCTTCTCTCACAGTTTATTTGGTGATTTGGGTCGACTGACGAATGGTGTGCTCTTGTTGCTGCAGCTCCTGTCTTCTCTCTCTCCTTCCCTCTTGTTTCTATCTCTTCTGTTGCCATATCTTATTTTGGCAGGAAGATCTCTGGGACAGGGACTACAGCTGTATATGTTCCTACCATTTGTCAGCATACTTGTGAAAATTGTGAAGTAATGCAAATAAAGAAGTGGTAGAAAAAACCCACACTTTTTATTGGTTATTTACATGTGGTAAATAGAATAGACCAGACAAGGAAATTTTACTGTGCGTATGCAAACTTGGCCTGTTTCCTGTCCATAGTTTGAAGACAGCTCACTAACTGAGTTCCAGATTTGCTGTAAATCTTTTAAATCTCTGTGAGACCTAAAAACTGATGCGCATATCAGTTAAAATCGCAAAATGACTGCAAGATCCCTCTGTAGTCCCTGAAGGCACTGCATGAGTGTGCTTTGACCACACGTAGGCTGAACCGTCCTTTCAGAGCACACCCCTCACTCTGTTAGCTCTTGAGTTGGATGTCCACAGCAGGACTGTTGGGCCAGGAGGCAGATTTTACTTACCAGTTGCAAAATCCCAGCGAAGCAATGCTAACTCAGCCTAAACTTTAAATGAAAATTAAAACAGATCCCTTTGGGATGAGATGGAAATGTCAGGCCAAGGAGGAATGTGTCCTCAGTAAGTTGTGAGCGACCAAAAGAGATACAAGTTGGAATCCAGCCTTGGCTGTACCACACACCATCTGTCAGCCTTACAGAGCAAAATAAAGGAAAAGCAGAAAGCATGTGATTATCCTCTCCCTCACTGGAGAGCCCTCTTCCCTGATAATTTCTCAACATGGAAATGACACACACGATTTCCCACACTGGTGACACCCTGCGTTGCTCTCTTGTCCTACTTGCTCTCCTCTTGGCAAGCAGGGATGCAGACTGCCAGGTGGGGACCTAAGTGAGAAAGCAGGAGAATAAGAAGGGAAAGCAGGGGATGCTGATGTCTCTCCACCAGGCACCCAGCTGGCAAGATGCAGGGCCTTGCTTCTGCCTCCATGGGTGCCTGAGCACCGCTGGGACTGAGCACCTTCGGTCAGGCAAGAGCTCCTCTCTCTTCTTCTCCCCCCTGTCCTTGCACATTTTCATAACCTTGCAAAAGTTTCAGACGTCATCTTTAACCTACTGCAGGCGGGGCTTCAGAGCCACATGAGGGACGGCAAAGGGGAACCGTGCTCGGTCAGCACACCAGCCCCATGGCCAATGAGTGGGGAGCTGCACTACACTCCCCTACCCGCCACCCCAAAAGGGGTGCAGGAATGTCTCTCCCCTGGCATTGCATTTTGAAAGATGTGTCTGGCCAGACAGCTAGCTGACTTTGGCAGGCGCATTGGCAGTGTGATTAATTAATTAAAGCACAGTTGAGAAAATTGTAGCGCAAGCTTACTCCACAGCCAGATCCACAGCTCACTAGCAGAGCAGGGCATCTTGCTCCAGACCCCATCTCTTTATTTGAAGGCGTAGGCAGATTGCATTTTGCACTGAAAATAAGAGAGCAGGATGAAGAAGAACGAAGCCTTGTGCTAATCAGCAAGAAAGGACCTTGTCTGCAAGATAAGGCAACCTGGGAACAGAACAGCAAATCATATCAGAGCAATAGAAAGGATAAGCAAGGCAAGACAGCTAAAGGCTACTTTACATAAGGAAGGTTCCCTTCTCCTGTTGCCTGTGTGGCACTGAAAACAGAAGGAGTTTCTCTGGAAAACAGAAAATTGGGCATGAGGAAGAGGTGCCATGCTAATTGCAGTCAGAGCTGCAGCTGCTGCACACCGCATTTCTGTGCCTTCAGATGAGATCTTACAGGCACCAACAAGAAGAAAGTTGCACGGATTGTGTTGTTAGACATCCAGGGGTTTCCTGCTGTCACCTTTCTCACTGCCGCACATTTAGGGGAGATTCAAGATAACTATGACATGCAAACTTTCCTGTAGCTTTAGCTTTCACCTGCCTGCATGTCTGCCCCTGTCCCCACTGACAGGTACCTGCACTCACCGCCAGTGTGGAAAGGCAGGCACTACTGTGCCACAAAAAAGCGCTTGTAGATCAGTGTTGGTGGGACAGGCTTGCCACAGGTCACCCTCAAGCCCCTGCATGGCTTGATGCCATGTTGCTCCTTCCTCAGAGCACATCAAAGAGGTTCAGCCCAGGATGGAAAGACATCCACTGCATGCGAAGCTGTTGCTGTAGCACAATTAGTCATTACGGAAACAGGCAGGGAGGAGTCATTTTTTTATCCCCAAACTGGTGTTTCATTAAAAATGCTTCCTTTTCACAAAAAGAGATTAAAAAAAGTACGTTTCGTTGGTATCTTTGAACAAACTTAAAGTGGGAGAAAAGGATTAATTTTTTTGTTTGAACTTACTAGCACAGAAATCACCTGGAAGCTCACTGCAAGTTTTTGGATTTAATTTCACTTTCTATCTTCTAGGGGGGGAAATAAAATGTAAAGATTTATAGGGAGAAAAAAAGACTTCTTTCTTGCATTTCCAAGTCAGAAGGAGAGCAGAACACTTTTTTGCTTGTTTCTAAGCAGACAGTTCTGTTGGAAAACCTCTCAACCTAGAAGACCTCTCATCCTCCGCTATCAAATCTTTTATATGAATAGAATAAAAGCAGCACGTGAATTTTCAAAGTTTGTGTTAGTCTCTCTCTGTCTTTTCCCCCTCGTCTTACCTTTTGACCTGTGTTTCAAGCTCTCTTTAGAGCATTGCTGTGGAAATGAAATTTTGGGGTTGATTCTCCTGTTGCTTGCTGTCATGTGAGTCGAGTGAATTTGCTTGGGGTTTAGCACAGCTGCACCACACAAACCAATGCTGCCCACGTTGTGTTTGAAACGCTTGTGGGCTTGTTTTGACTTGAACCTTCCACATGGTCTGTGGGTGCAAGCATCAGCCTAGTTACACAACTCCTGTCTCCATTCCTCCAGACTTCCCCCTGCTACTCCTTGTTAGAAATAACGTATTTTAGCTCTTACTCTGTTATCTTCCACCCACTTTGGAATCCCCGAGTGCTATAAATCAGGCTCTGTTTCAGAGGTGGAGCTTTGCTTTCCCTTACACTTACAGGATTATATATTTTACAGAGGAAACAAAACTCAAAACCAGTTAATGATTGCACTGAAGCATATTGAGTTGATGCCATGAAGCTTCTTCTCCATCTGATCATGATTATCTGCAAGGGAAAGTTTTCCAATGTTAGAAAATGTGCCATGTCAGACTGGTGCAACTGCACATTGTTTAGTGTTCAGGATCACATTCTGCCTTCATGAAGTCCTATCTATTTCAGATTCTTTTTCAGCTGGGTTTACAGTAGACTTAAGCAACTTACTCAAGATCTAAGAAATCAGAATTATTCCTCTCCCTTCCCCCACACCTTTCATAATTTTAAAGTTTTCTTTAGTGTTTTGATTTTAGTTCTCCTTCTTTTTAGGTGGAGACTTTGAGTAATTCTTTCAGATTATATCTTAAAATGAGGCACGAGCACAAGAAGCAACAAAAAAATTACGCAAATGAGCATTTTCATCACACTGAAAATTAGATTTTATTCTCAGTAGTTTGTAAATCTGCTGCCTGCCCTTGCTATCGATGAGTTTCACGATCCGTATTGAGAATGAACTCGAAGTGCGATTATAACCTGTGGATTAGCAGAGGTCAGTGTGGGCCAGCAGTCCACCCAAGGCTGGCCTGCCAAGCACTGCCACTGCTGTTTCCTACCCACTTAATCTGATCCTGTCAGCAGTTAAAACTTGAGTTGTCTTTGCTGCAGTAGCCATGGATGTATCTGTGCAAAACAGGAGCCTTCATACTCTGTTTTGCGCTGACTGTGTTGGCAGGGTCACCTGTGATTAAAGTGGCCTGACACTCCCCGTTACTGCAACTTGCTTTAAATTGTTTGTTCTTTTAGTTTTCAAAATGTTGCGTGCAGGGACTGGAATTTTCTAGGAAGGATGTCTGAACCTAGATACAGTCTGGCTGATTTCTAGGGGGGAAATTACACTATAGACTTTCAACTAAATTAGATAAAGAGAAAATGCATTGTTTATTCCACACTTGGGGAAAAAAAAGCAACAAAAAACGGCAAGCAAATTCTTGCTATTGTTTAGATGAGAGGGTCTCAAACACTGGTCAGAGGATATGCTTGATACTTGAGAAGCTGCAGAGCAAAATGTGTGTTTCCCTGCTCACCCTACCACCACCTCTGGTGAGGAAGGCTGGTTTCCTTACCTCTGGCCTCCTCGCCTTCTACCCCCTCTACCCCTCGCCTCTGACTCCCACCCTCCTTGTCTCACCCACTGTTTTATCCCCCCTCCCTGATCCTGCTGCCCGAGTTGTCTAATTTGGAAAGAAACTCTCAGCACAAACTGTTTGCACCCTGATTAAATTCCTCCAATGCCTTTTGGATATAAATAGGGGCTGGCAGTGGAGAAACTTCAAGGTGTGTCCTGGGGAAGGTGTATTCTCACTTACAGATCTTACTGGTCTTTTAATGAAATCTAATGTTGCAAAAGTGACCCAATTCTGCTACACTTGAGCAACCTTTTATTGAATAGCCTTGCTAATATGGAACAGGTATATTTTAGTCTTCTAAGGTACCTGGCCTGAGAAGAATCAGTTACCCTCAAAGTGAATTCAATTTGTTTCACTTTGCAAAACCAAGGGAGTCCTTGTCATTCTCTGTGTGATAAGCTCCTTTATGAAGCTGTGCCTTTGACAACACACTGCACAGTGAAATGAAAACTGGCCTTCTTATTAATCTTTCTCTATTACATATCCTTACATAACTGGTCTTTCACCTAGTGGCTGCCAATGCAAAGCTGCTTGCAAACTATACTGCTGAGAGGGCAGAGAGAGCTGAAAAGCTCGAAAAGGCAACTTTGCATTTCTCCGGAGTACACATGCAATCTCCAGTGAATTAATTCATGCTCCAAAAGTGTATCCCCTTGAGCACCGGCAAAACAAGGTTTTGGCAAAGGTTTTCCAAGGCACAGCAGAAGGGCCCTTGCAGGCACTGAACTGAAAATAGTTATCTGTTGGCTTCCGTTGCAAAAGCACGGATGAGAAAGCACGTCTTGCCGAGGCACAGTGGAGCTGAGTCGCCAAGGGCAGGGAGGACCAAGGGGAGAGCGGCGGGGCAATCCTGGCTGTGCGGGCCGGGCTGGCGAGACACAGCGCGATGGGGAGAAGGCAGAGCTGGGGCAGACAGGGGTGGGCAGAGGGAGCCAGGCGCGAGGGCTCGGAGCCGAGGGGTCTATCGGGCACTGAGGCACGTTGCCTGAGCTCCTGGGTCTCGGATGTGCCGAGCCCAACCGTGCCGCTCCGGACGCGCAACGCCGAGCCGTACCACGCCGTGCTGAGCCCGGGGCCGTGACCTCCCGGGGACGCGCCGTGCCGTGCCGTGCTGGGGTCCCCGACATCCCGACACCCCATCCCAACACCCCGCCACCCAAACGGAGTGGAGGGGACCGGCCCACCCCACCGCCCCCACTCCGCCCTCCTCACCCCGCCCTCCCTCGGGCAGCGCCGGCCCCACCCCGCGGAGCGCCCAATGGGAGTGGGGATATTTGCATATTTGCAGTGGCGGGCACATAAGAGCCGGGGAGGGAGGCCCGGGGGTAACTTTGCTCGTCCGTGGTGGGGCAGTGCGCGGTCGCGGCCCAGAGTGATTCGTTGCATTATTTTTGTTCTCCAGTTGTGTGGGTTTTTTTAACCCCAAACTTTTTTTTTTTNTTTTTTTTTTTTTTAAATTTTGTTTTTGCACCGAAACTTTTGTGTCGCGGCAAAGCGCAGGGAGAGAGGAGGAAAGATGGGGAGTAAAGCGTTCCTGGTGGCTCTCTGCCTGTGTCTGCGCTGGGTGGCTGTTCTCGGTGGCGGCGGTAAGACCCCGGCCCGGGGAAGGGGCGGGTGGCCCCAGCACGCACGGGGCAGGGGGTGCGGGGAAGCTGCTGGGCATGCCTGTTACGTTGCGGGGGCGGGGAGGGTGCAGGGGAGATGTCGCCGACGTTGCGGGAAAGGAGAGTTTGCAGCTTCGCTTTGTAAGGCTCTCCCGGGGTGCTGGGGATGCTGCGGGACCTGAGAGGCGGGGGTGACCTCGGAAGGCGCTGGAGAGCGACGCTTTGGGGACCTGCATCCTGTTTAGGACAGACCCGGAGCCGGTCCCCTGCCCGGGCAGAACGTGCCCCGCTGGTGACATGGGCTGTGGAGGTTTGGGTTGTGTTTCTTTCCTCAGGAGCAAGGTAGTTTCCGAGAGTCCCTTGCTGGAAGCGGACTGGCACAGCGGTGACACCCTCGGCTCCCAGCAGGGCTAGGACCTTCTGTTGGGCGTGGGAATCGCCCCGCATCTCAACTTTCCTACGGTTCTTGGTCTGAGTTGTCTAAGGCAAGACCGAGTTTCATCAGTGTAACGATAGTGTGTTTGTTTTGTAGTTAACACCTCTAATGCAGGAGAATCCATTAGTGAGAAAGTGATCAGAGGGGTATACTCTCAGTATCTGTATATAAACGCGATTGTGCTTTAAGTACACCTATCGTGCCTGTATTTGTGTGTAGGTGCCCTTCAGGCTAGAGGAGGTGGAATATGTGCAAGTGTTTACTACTAGATGTTCACTAATGCTCTCTCGGGCAATCATGACATGATTGCAGCTTTAATAAGCAAAGAGACAAGTTTTAGGAGGTGACTGCTCCTGGAACTCATGTTATCAGTGCCCTGCCACAGTCTGAACTTACTTACACTGATCTCATGCACATAACGTGCATACTTTGAAGTCCACAGCCATAGAAGAAAATATGGCTGTAGCTCTTAGAGCTACTGTGTGGTACTAAAATGGAATATAGAAACTGCTGCTCTTTTCACCGCAGAGGTCTTTGTTATTTCTTTTGTGTACAAGAAAGCTGAAGGGAAGTATTCAAAAGTAAGAGGATGGGATGCTAGGGCACAGCTAAAGGAATGTATTTGCCCTTTAAATCCAATTTTGTGCCATCAGAGGCAATCAAAAGCAGTTTTCATCACCGTATCCAAGTTCTGTACAGTAAAATAACTATCCTCCCAGAGCAAGCTTTCATCCCTGTAGGAACTGATTTGCAACAGACTTACTAATGATTAAATTATTTCTCCTTAGGAACAGGTTATATGAAAACAGATTGTGTGATCATCCTAAAGTGTTCCAAGCCTTCAGTCCTGCACTATTTCTTGCACACCACAGTAAAAATGTTTTGAAACCATGGAAAATACATGATCCAGCCCTTCAGGAATCCAGAGTATTTAATAAACAACATAGAACAAAATATTCTAGGTGAAGATAGCATTGCTGTTCCAAGAAAAGATAAAAACATTACTAGGAACACATTCTGATCTCTATTTTTACCAGTGTAAATCCAGAGTCAGGGTTTACAGCAGATTTACGCTGTTGTATGATGCGAGTTGCTGACTTTTGCTATGGCTGTGTTTGTGACAGACCTACCAGGGCAGCTGTGGCATGGCCTTTCCAGAAACAATGCATTTCTGAGAAGGCACAGAGTTGAAGCTGTCCGGCATCAAAAGTGTGCTGTAGGATAACATGAGCACTAGCACTCCTAACTAAAAGCTTGCTGGAATCTCCTCTGTGCAGGAACTACTTGCGTGCTATGGGTTTCCCACGCATCCTTTCCTCCATATTACATACTGCAAAGTCTAATAGTGATTGCATTTTATTGTCTTGGGTTAATTCCAGATATCCCAGAGAGACTGATGGATGGCAAGAGCTGTGCTGGATTGAGTTACAAGCCCCCAGCTGCAGCTGAGTAAGAATCTGTTTGACAGGGAGAGCTGTGGAGAGGGGTGAGCACCCACATGCACAGTGTGAGAACTGCAGTTTGCCCTTGCTTTGCCAACTGCAGGGCTTGGGCTGGAAGGCTCCTGCTCAGCATCTGAACTTTGGCTTAGCTGCTGTTCAGAGGTGTTGGTCTTTCCATTGACTGTGCCTGGGAAGTTAAGGAGAACATACTCTCGGGGCTTGGCTGTTAAGGAAGACATAAATAAACTTGAAGTTATAATTTCTTTACAGCAAAGTTCAACGATACCCTGATTTGTGCAGTAGGTTTCATGGGATTGCAACACACAGTAGTCTGCTTTTAGTTTATAGTGTAGATAAACTTAAATGATAACAATTGCTGTGATACAGCCTGTCAATTATAGCTGACCATGAGTTTGCTTCAGAACTCATTTAGTAATTCAGTGATTGATGGATGAGTGATCCTGATGCTGCTATCAGCTGAGGGAAGAGTTATTCCAGTTAACTCCAGCTTGTTATTATGTAAATGTCTGTTATGTGCTTACGTTTACTGCCGTGTCTGTGTAGGCTTGAGTTTACACAGTCTAGCAGTGTAATTTCTGATGATCTTTGCACCTAGCTAATAGTATTTCCATTTCTGTGTACATGGTGCTAGGAAATTGTTATCAAAGATTCCCTTTTTACAGCCATAGTTCAGGTGCACTGATTCTGGAAATGCATTGTTATAATATTTGGCATCCTGTGTCTGATGCAGGCAGTTTAACTTTTGATTAGTATTCCAGATGCTGTTACTTCCTCAAAACTCACATTCTTTACCAAGGTGACCAGTGATAAACTTCTCTTCATCAAAATCAGTTGCCAGGTCACCTTGGCCTTCACATAAAGGAAACTTGAAGCTTTACACACTCTTGATTAGTGTGTAAACTTGTGTATGTACCATGTCAGAATGCTTAAAATCAGTAGGATGCTTTCAAAATTGATGGGAGTCCCTAACTGAGTGGAATTTTACAAATTGCAAGTCCAAAGCATCCTGAGGTGTAAACGTGAAAATGGAACTGCTGACTTTTCCCAGTTTCTAAGCTTTTTTTTTTTCCTCCACTTTCTTCTGAGTTCTACAATATTCTCTATACATACAGGACAACTTTTTTAAAATACGAAAATTGAGATAATGTAAATGGAGTTGTAAGAAAAGCATCAGAAAGTTTGCAGAGCATGACAAAATGATTGACTTTGGCAATGCAGCCTATGGGCTGTTAGAAAAGCCAGCTGGGATCTGAAATGGGTGGTTTTACTCTTAATTCCACTCCCTTTTCAGTTCCCTAAGTAGTCCCTTTGTAGGTCACCTTGTCAACTGTTAGCACACAGTGCTGGTCAGAAAACTGTTATTATATACAATAACAGGGGCTTGTATTTGCAACTGTGTACCTGGAAGCTTTTGCAATATGAAACACATGCCTTTATACCTCCATTGAACTAAACTAGGGAAAACATGATTTTTAGCAGAAGCATGGATTTGGTTTTGTCTACATATTTTTACTTCCAGGTCTGCTTTTCCTCAAGACCTTGTTTAGAAATGGACTTGCATTCTTGTCATGAAGAACTACTCCGGTGTCTCCATATGGGTGCACAGAAATTTCAATTTAACTTCTATATGTCCATTATGTAAAACCTGATGCAAATTCATAAATTTCTATCTGCCTTTCAGAAACATGCTGAAGGCTTCCCATTTCCGTGTTTTCCCAGGTTTAATTAATTTGGGTTAGAACACATAATTAACTAACCAGGGGTGGGTGTATACATGGACTGCCTCTGCATTTTTTTGTCTTTGTGTAAGGCTGTAAGAATGAGACATAACTTGAACTAGCTCAGTTAGGACATTATTTGAGACTTTTCATTTTAAATATATAAGGCAAATGTCTGTGACAAAAGTCTATGTATGACAAAGTTTGGTCCTGAATAATTTTTTAATAGACCAAGATACTTTATGAGGTACAAAAGTACAAGTTGGAAATGCTAGTTTTTTGAAGTTGTATGCTTCGTAGCTTCTCTGCTGCAGCTTTTAAGAATGGTACATGTAGCTCTAAGTATGTGTAGAGTGTGTACATATGATGTACCTCTGCTGTATTTCTTAAATTTGGTCTGGAGAAAGTGGGAGGTAAGGTGTGCAGCACAACATGAGGTGCAGACAAGTTATGCTCTGAGCCATACAGAACTTGTACAGCCATACTCAGGTGAATTTTGAGGATACCTTCTCAATGAGCACATCTTTAAGAATTCTGTAACAAATCCCACCATACACACTTCCCTCATCCAGAGGGTACCTTGCTGTAGACAACCGAGCATATGTGGACATTAGACAAAATTACACTTGTGAGCATAAAACATGCAAACAATAATTTCTTCTGGCTTTCCAGTTCCTTGTAAAATGTAGCTAAATGAGCAAAGTGGCTTTCTGCCACTTCCCTAACTAATGAGCTGTTGCTTTGCAGCTGCTGCTTTTCTGTTCATGACTGCACCTCAGAGCTCCTGTGTCTTTAAATCTCACCCAAAGATTTTTAGGCTGAAACAGTAAATATTTGGGAAGCACTCTGTACATCTTCAGTGGTAGGGGACGCTGGACTGCAGTCTTTTTAAGTTTGTTGCACTTTTCTAAGTGCGCCTTTAAGTATGGTGCACTTGTAATAAACCAAATTTACAACTCTAAGCTTATTTCCAGAAGAGATGTGGTCTGAACTGATGTGTGAATTCTAGCATGTGATTGTAATTGAAAACACACTGTAAGACAGGATATCAATTTAATTTAGATATTGGGTGAATATCAGGTTTAATTCAGAAGGGAAATTATATCTAAGTATGAAAGGAAGTACTATTAACTAGTGAGCAGGTGGACTACTCTTGTTAGCCTTCCTGTGCTAGGCAGGAATATACATAATGGAAAGTCCTTGCATTGTATGCCTTACAATTGAAAGCTGTTCTTGGTAGTTTCAAAGTTTTACTGATTCACTGCTGAGTGAAAAGTTGTAGTTTCATGTTTAACCAATCAGCCTTTGGGACTTTTCTGGCTAAGAAGTAGATAGTGTTAAATCTAAAGATTTGTTTCAGAAAGAGGTTTTGTACTCTTTCAGTGAGAAAATTAAATTTTGAATATGCGGAAGTATAAGGGGCAACTTCTGAGAAAGACTGGCATTTGGTTAGTTTGGTAAATTTTGCTTTCGGTGACTAGCTCTACTGGTTGGGAGAGAGGTGCTTCTCAAACTTTATCCCTTCTTTAGGGGCAGGGTGGGGGGAAGTGGGCCCTCAGTGTGATTATCCCTGATTAGCTAGCGAGCCTAGCGCAATCAAGGTCAAAACCTAAAGCAGAGTGCTGCCTCTGTTCAATGAAAGGTTCTTCTTGCTTCCTTGCATGTGCCTTGTTTTTAACAGATTAGAAGTTTTGGTGAACTCAGGCAATGTTAAGCTGCTTATTGTGGATGATGGCAGTCTCTCCAAGGCTTGTCCATGCACATTTGTTGCCAGCCTGTGTGCTGGTTTTACGCATTATGTGAGAGCTTAGACCTGATTTATCTGGCTCTCCAAGCACAGCAGGAACCTCCCAGGCTTTATACAGCTACCTGAGGGCTGAGTGAGGTTAGGTATAGGTCAGTGTCCCGCTGACTATGATAGCTTGGATGAGAAGACTAGACAAACTGAGTTTTAGGAAAAAAAAAAAAAGAGTAGTTCGTTATTCATTCCCTCTGAGTGATGAAGCACAACTTTATGGAGAAACAGAGTTATCATAGAAAACCTCTTCTGCAATGCGGAAAAAGGAGAGTGGAAATCGGGTTTTGTGTGTCTGGCATGAGGTACTTGCTTGTGTCCCTTTGCATTCCCTGTGGTGGCTTGGAGCTGTTCATTAGTGTGTGTTCAAGAGCTTGTGAAAGACTGGTGGTCGTGATGCCAGGCAACACAACACTGAGCAGGACAGAGCTGGTCTGAGTTCAGCTGCACTTGGAAAACAGGCAATCAGTATTTGCTAAATGCAAGTTGACAAAGTAGGGCCCAGTTTAAATCTGCAGTTAATGACAGGGTCTGCTGCATATAGAGGTACTTAAGTGTTGAATCGGGTGTAAAAAGAGGAGACATTTAAGTTTCTTCCCAGACAGAGGAAGCAGTAAGCATGAAGGCTAGAGTCGCTTATCTGCTTTGGCAGGAACAGAAGGAAAAAATTATGTTTTGAAGATAGAGGGAGTTCTCTAAGAAGAGATCTTTACAAGCCATCATGTGCTTTGTCACCACCAGTACATGACCTTCACCTCCTCCTACCCTGCCTGCCCCCTCCCACCATCATTCAAAATAGCTTTAGGCAGAGAAAGATTTTTCTTTTTTCCTGTAGTGTTGCTTATCAGAAAAAATACTGCCTTCAAAATGAGTATCTGATCTTCTCACGTGCTGTTTTCCTCCATTGATAAAAAGTCAAAACTAGCGTTTTGCAAAAACAGTGGTGACTTTGCAGCTCTTCATACACTGCAATTACTGGGTGCTATAAAGAGCCTTGTTAGGTAGTGGTTATTGATGTGGAATCAGTGATTACTGGTGTAGAAGATGCACCACCAAAAAATGTAATAGTATGGTAGGAACTTGCTGCTTTCCTGCATGTACTCTCTATGACTGTCACATGGAGTTCTACTCCTAAAACACTGCTGTATGTTTCCTGTGCTCTTGCATAGCAGAAGCTGAGACCAGTTTCAAGGGAATTGAGAGCAAGTTTTCCCTACGGACACCTGCAGAACCAGATGAGGATGTCTGCTACCTGATTCCTGGGCAGGTTGACAGCCTGGCACAGTGCAACTTCAATCATACCAGTAAAACGTTTGTGGTGATCCATGGGTGGACGGTAAGAGGAAAGGGGAGGAATCTCCCTTTTAACAACATTCATGATAGATTGTGTTAGATAAAACAGCTGAGGTGTCTATATACCACAGATAATATTAAGATATGTCTTTTTTTTTAATTTAAAAAAACCCCAACAGGTGACAGGAATGTATGAAAGTTGGGTCCCAAAGCTGGTGGATGCTCTGTACAAGAGGGAACCTGATTCAAATGTTATTGTGGTGGACTGGCTAGTTCGAGCTCAGCAGCACTACCCAGTGTCTGCTGCATACACTAAGCTGGTGGGAAAGGATGTTGCTACGTTTATTGACTGGATGGAGGTAAGATGTTTAGTTACATGTCTCACATTGTACATAATGTCCCAGGAGACAAAACAGTAATAATGCTATTGTGTTAATAATCTCCTGTTGGATAGGTTGAATTAAGCTGTTCCAGACAGTACTTTTGCTGGACTGGTAAAGTCCCAGCTTTAATTTAATAATTATCGCTTACACAAGGAGGCCTTTTATAGTGTGGTCCGGAAGCTTCACCTTGTGGTCTGTGGAGCCCTGTAAGACTACAGTATTTCTGAAGGCTCTGTGAGAAGTAGCTATGAAAGACAGGTTGTTATACAGCAGCCAGCCCTTGGGGAATGGCAGTCTGTCCTGCCTTTGGGAAATACTTAAGAGATCCAGAAACCGGTGGGAAGGGGGTGGCTGAAAATTGTATTAGTTGTATTTAGTGTTCATTCTGTTATTCATGGCTCAAAGAAAAACCCCAGTGTTTAGAAAACATTTTCCATTATGCTTTGTGATCTTTTCACCTTTGGCTTCAATCTGTAAACAAATTATTCTCTTCTGCAGGAGCAGTTCAATTATCCTCTCAACAATGTCCACTTGCTGGGGTACAGTCTTGGTGCTCATGCTGCTGGGATTGCTGGGAGCCTGACCAAGAAGAAGGTGAACAGAATTACTGGTAAGAAGACCTGTGGTTGTTTCCATGCTGAAGTATTATGTTCCTCTAGAAAATTGTCAGAATAATTGTTTCTTCTTTGCTGTACTGAGGTTATGTGCTCGTGCTGTATTGAATCAGCAGGGCTGACATTTCTGTAGTACAACTGGAAAAGGTTCAGAAAAGAACAGAAAAGGTGATGGGTGAGAAGACTTGATGTGCTTCTGCACAAAAAAAATGAGTGAGTAGGCAGGGATTAATCAGCCATCAGAAGAGACTAGTTGGGGGGGTGTGATAGAGACTGGCCAAATCCACAGCTTGGAGGAGGTCACAGTGTCTCTTGTAGCAGGAGAACTTCAGCTGATTGTCTTCATCTAGGTGGTCATACCTTGCGGCTGGTGGGAGCCATTAAAAAAGAACAGGAAGTGGATCCCCCTGCAAGTGAGGGTTGTACCTACAGAGCTCTCTTCCTTGGCATGCTACAAATGCAAGCAGCTCCCTCTCTCAGAGGGAGACTGAACAGATAATCAGAAGAGATGCACTGTGGGTTACTAAAAAAACTTAATCCTGACAGGCTCAAGTAATATCTAGGCTGAAAACCATGCTGGAAGTATTTTGGGAAGGGAAGTATACATATCCTTGCTTTGTTTTTGTGCATGCTTAGATGTCTGCTTAGGGTGATTTTTGGAGGCTGAGAAGTGTGCTAGACAAGGCACAGTGAACAGTCCACTCTGGACTTAGTTTACAGCCTGGCACCTGGAGAGCTGATCCCCTAGTACTGATCTATGTGACAGAGGAAATGCCAGCATCAGCAGAGGCTAAGAAAATCAGTTATCTGTGTGTGAGAGAGCTTGGAACTGGCATTCAGATGAGAGTCTAGCTCCTGTCCACCTGGCACCTTTTGCCCCTCCATGTGAGCCTGGCTGTGATCCTGGGTCTACAGGCACACGGGTTGACTAGGAGCGGTTGCATTGTGAAAGGCTGGCTCCTAAGAGGTGGCAGATTAAAATCACTAGTCCCTCTACCCTTCCTTTCAGCAGCAGCATTGATACTTTCACTGAGGTTGCCAAAACACACAAATACCAGTGGCACTCTGTTATGGCTCCACAGTTGCTCTTAACGCCCAGGATGAATGTTTCCCCAGGAAAGTGGCATCACCTTTGAGTACAGTGAGTGATGGGATGTGGTCCCCAAAGTCCTCACAGGAGAGAGGGAGGCAGCTCAGACCAGGTGAGGCTAATCAGGGGTGAGCAACCCAGGTGCCTGTCCCTGATGAGGGCTACAGAAAAGATATGTCCCTTCAGCTCTGCCTCCAGCTATCTCTCAAGTAGCTGTCTAATCAAGAGATACTACCTCTTCACTGGCAGAATAGTTCTGAGTGTTTTTGATGTCAGTGTTGCTGCATCTTGACAGTTTACCATAATAATCCCTTTCTGCTTAGGCAGGTAGACAGTGAAGCTCTCATTTATATTTCCCACTTGTTCCCCTAGCAGGGAGTTAGCAGCACACTTCAGACACTTCAGATAGAAATTTTACAATTCTTGACAGGACAGGAAGACATTGAGAAAATATTTGCTGGCTTCTTTCTTCCATCCACTGGAAATGCAACAGCTATGAGGAAGTTATCTGGGCTTCTTTACATATGTTTACATACATCTTATTTTTTTTAAACAGTGACAGCATGTCAAGGTAGTGTATTTGATTCTCCTGTATACATGAATGCTGCTTAAGCGATTACACTGTCATATGTAATACTCCAGCCCAATGTGGTAGCTGAATATGGCATTTATCACTGTTAGTGTCTTTGGCAGAGAATCTCATTTTTTTTTTCTTTGTGGTTTGCCCCATAAAGGGCTGGATCCAGCTGGTCCTACCTTTGAGTATGCCGATGCTGTCACTCGCCTCTCCCCGGATGATGCTGACTTTGTGGATGTCCTACACACCTACACTCGAGGCTCTCCAGACCGCAGCATTGGGATCCAGAAGCCTGTTGGACACATTGATATTTATCCTAATGGTGGAGGTTTCCAGCCAGGTTGCAACTTGGGAGAAGCACTTCGTCTGATTGCTGAAAAGGGCTTTGCAGGTGAGGCTGCTCTGAAACAAACATCTGTAACATCCAAAGGGACATCTTCAATAGCCTGCAGGTTTTTTTGCAAGCAAAGATCTCTTTGAGAGGCACAGGAACTTGTTGTTTTAAGCGCTTTTAAAAGTCAGCCCATAAAGCCCAGCTCTGGCATAGTGGATTGTGGCTGTTGAAAGCATTGCTTAGGAGTTTATATTATTATATGCATGTGTGTGTACATATTACCCATTTTTGTTCTTTCAAGATGTGGATCAGCTGGTGAAATGCTCCCACGAATGATCCATTCACCTCTTCATTTTATATCATTATATGCATGTGTGTGTACATATTACCCATTTTTGTTCTTTCAAGATGTGGATCAGCTGGTGAAATGCTCCCACGAATGATCCATTCACCTCTTCATTTTATATCATTATATGCATGTGTGTGTACATATTACCCATTTTTGTTCTTTCAAGATGTGGATCAGCTGGTGAAATGCTCCCATGAACGATCCATTCACCTCTTCATTGACTCACTCCTCTATGAAGAAAAGCCCAGCATGGCCTACCGCTGCAACACAAAGGAGGCCTTTGAGAAGGGTCTCTGCCTGAGCTGCCGGAAGAACCGCTGCAACAATTTGGGTTACAAGGTCAACAGAGTGAGAACAAAGAGAAACACCAAAATGTACTTGAAGACCCGTGCTCAGATGCCGTATAAAGGTGGGTCCTGCTTGCTTTCCGGCAAGCAAGGCTGGAACTTCTGTTCAGCTGTGTGTGAGGGTGGGTGCAGGCTGCAGATGACAATATTGCTGCTTTGGTGCCTGTGGTGGGCAGTGGTGAAGCTTGCCTGCAGTTTGCCATTAAGCACAAGCCAAGGTGCAGTCTCACAAAAACCAATGTATCTTACTCAAGGTGTGGAGGTGGGGGTAGAATGCAGAGATATTTGTAACAAGTTTCTAAGTAGCAAAATTAAGAAGACTTAACCTGCAGCCCAGTCACTTGGAACAACTGAGTCTTTCGAATTTTTCAGTACTCTTCATCCAAATGAATTTTTCCTGCTGCTGGGAAAATAATCAGCAGAGCCCAGAATGATGAGCAACATCTTTGAAGATGTACAACCACCAGACTTGTACCTTTTGTAGCACCTTTGCCAGAGGAGCACTGGCCCTCATTAAAATATCGCAGCACTTCTCGGTTCCCATTGCCACAGTGGTGCATTTGAGAAGGACACTGCCAGAGAGAACTGGAAGGCTTTCAGCTAGGGAAGTAGCTTCTGAGTTGGATTTTACTCAGGTTCTTTTTTTTTCTCCTTAGTTTTAACTGTAGCACGTGGAATGCTCATAGTGTGCATTGTGTGGTGGACCAACAATCAGATGGCACATTCTTGCAGTGTTACAACAGCTGCAAGACTAGTGTTTTGTTGGCATTTGGTGCTTAATCTGCAGCATCAGTTGGTTGATTTTTTTTTTTTTTCTTTTTTTAACCAAGGCTCCTGTATGAGGAGAGCACAGCTCACTTGTTTCAAGTCAAGGGTGGCAATTCTTACACATTTATTAAGGGCTTGAAGGTCATACTGCAGACTCTAGGGTTATTATAGTAGCAGTCAACTTAAATGTAGAGTATAGTTGCAAGAACTGCAAAGGTGTTTTTTAAATCGTGATTACTGTGCATCCTAATCTTTACCTCCTCACAAAAATAGTTCTTTGGATACCTGCAAGTAACTAAACCTCAGTTTACTGATGTTGGCATATTCCAGTGTAGGATTATGTATGAGGGGTTTTGGGTGGTTTTGTCACCAGCGGTTTCATTGGAGATTGCTTTTTTTCCAAATGGCCTTTTCTTTTCTGTTCTTCCAGTCTTTCATTACCAGGTCAAGATTCATTTCTTTGGAAAGACTAATATGACCAAGACAAACCAGCCATTCCTGATATCTCTCTATGGCACTCTAGATGAGAGTGAGAACATTGCTTTCACACTGTGAGTACCTACAGAAACAACTGCAATGTACTGTTGAGTCTGTCTCAATCTGATAAAGCCCCAGCTGAAAAACTTATTCTAGCTCCAGCTACAGAATTCTTACATGGTTCCAGAATCTGCCCTTGTCTTTGATCAAGGGGATGCATCCATTGCTGAAGCTAAAGATCTAAGCTCTATGAAAGCTGATCTTGGTAAGAGGTCTGAAATATAGAAATGTGAATTCTGATCTGTGTGCCAGCCTAGTAAGAGTTTTTGTGGTGTGGCATCTTTCTTCATTTCTTCTCTTTTCAGTAGCTTTATGCTGTATTCCAGCTGTATCAAAGTTCCTTAAAAGCAGACTGCAACCTGAAGTTGAGTGTCTGATGGGCCTGAAGGCCTCAGGGCAGAAGCTGGGAGAGGCATGGGATATACTTCCACAGCTCTGCAAATAAGCAAAAGTCTGTGCTATTATCCCTGCACGTGGGCTGGTGGGGAACGAGGCTGGAAAGCAGTCTGTCTGCTCCAAGAAACCTACACTGTTCCTGGCTGGTGTTTGTCTGGCTTCTCTGAGAGCCGTCAGTACTGGAGAAGACACCCCTTGCCTGGCAGCCTGTCCCAGGATTTTTATCAGCCTTGCTGAAGAAAGCTTTTCCTTCTCCCTCTACGGAAGTGTTTTGTTTTGTTTATTCCATCCATCAGAACTGTGGACAAGGTTGCTTTCTTCTTTTCTGAAGTACATGAAGTCCTCGTTGTGTTTCTGCTTAATTTTCTTTGTGTCCAACAGTTCGTTTTTTTGTTGGTGGTTGTTGTTGTTGTTTGGTTGATATTTTTTTTTCCTTATTCCTGTCCCCACAGGCCTGAAGTCTCGTCAAACAAGACCTTCTCCTTCCTGATTTACACAGAAGTGGACATTGGTGACCTGCTTATGCTGAAGCTGCAGTGGGAGAAAGACACCTTCTTCAGCTGGTCAGACTGGTGGACTCCTTTTACTTTCGACATCCAGAGAGTCAGAGTGAAGTCTGGAGAAACTCAGAAGAAGTAACTTGTTTTGATTGTTATGACCCATATTAGTTTTAATTGACAGCGTTTCCTGATTTTTTTTTTTTCTGGTGTTTCGCAGGGTGGAACAAAACATGGAAAGCTGTTACAAATGGGTGCAACACTGATAATCAGGGCTCCAGTGGCACCAAACTGGCATTTTTGTCAGCCAGGTTTAGTTGTTTGCTTCCACTGGGGTCTGCATCTGTAGTTTTACTCCCATGTAATTCATTTGCATACTGCTGTCATGTGCCTTAGGTTAGTTACAATATCCAGGAGAGGACCTCCATGAACCAGCGTCTCTGATTATATTTGCAGTTCCTCTCTTTCTTTCTCTTGCTGGACATTTGCGTAGGTTTTCTTGCGAAGAACGTGCTTAGAGATTTTTAGACACCTTTCCAAAAGTGTTTGCACCAGAGAAATCATTGCCTTGTTAAACTGGATTTTCTTAGCAGTTGAATACCTGAATGGTGGGTGAAAATTGAAACACATGACTGTTGCAGGACTCTGCTAATGCATAAATGTTAGAACAGCGAAGTCTGAACAGAACTGCTTTGGTCTGAATCTTTTGAAATACTCATATTAATAGACATGAGATCTGTTAGCAGAAAATTAACCCATATCAGAGTATGCATGTCCTGTGTACGATATCATGATATGTTCCTCGTTTGGATAAACAAGGCAAACTTGATCAAAGAACAGTTATCAGAGCTGAACAAATGTTGGGGTGGGGAAAGTACTGATAAGTAGAAAAGCAACTGCTCTGGTTTGCTGGAACTGGCAAACGACTTTATTTGCAAAAATATGGGGTAGTAAGGCTTTCTTTAAAGATCATTCACCTCACAAAAAGAGTTCCACAAGGACTGTTGTAAATTAAGATCCGGGAGACTGAGAACAGAGCTTCTGCTCTCTTAGCTACAGGAAGGTTTTATGTGGAGGACCAGTGAATGTTGTGGCTACATGTGAGGTCCATGCATAGTGCATATACCAGTTTATCTTGCGCAATGTTTCTTTTGTCACAGAATTCTCTTTTAAAATTTTTCTCACAGGCTTGTAAAGTAGTAGTGCCCTACATGACAAAGTGTAAAGGCTGCTTCCAAGCACCAGTCTTGTTTCTATGGTTAAAAAGAGGCATCTGTCTCAGTCATATGATTGTCCAATATTTATTCCACAGGGTGGTGTTCTGTTCTCGAGATGGCACCTCGCGTCTCGGTAAAGGAGAAGAGGCAGCAATATTCGTGAAATGTTTGGAGCAACCTGTCAACAGGAAGAGAGGAGGGTATGAGTGATCACTGTTTTTTTGGCTTGGGAGAAACTTGAGTAGTAGCAGGAGCATCTAATAAAACTTTCTTATTTAGTTGACTGCTGCAGTAGTCTTAACGCTTCAGAAGCATCACAGCCCAGACTAACTTGAGATTTGCTTATGGCAGCTTTTGCAGCTTAAAAATCCCTAATTTATCTGCTAACCGTCTCCTTGTGTGGTTGATAGCATGTCTGAAAAGCAAATACAAGTCGCTGCCCCTGATGTTCATGTGGTGGCCAAGTATAAATGACTATTAGAGAGAGTTTGCAGACAAGGCACTAATGCATGGAGGAAAGCATGCCTCTATCTGAAGATATCATATAGTTACCCTTAATTGAAGAACATCCAAACAGGGTCAGTCCAGAGCCCTCCCTCCTCAGTCACCAGCAGCAAATTCAGAGGCTGGTGCAGAAACCGAGTAGGCATATGCTTGTGGTCTCCCTGGCACACAGCTTTCTGCTGGCAACAGTCAGGTGATTTACTTCCTGAGATTTGCATCTCTGATTTGGATCAGATTGAATCTGTGTTGCCCTTGGTGCACCTTAGTTTTTTGATAAATTATTTTTTGACCCAGAATAAACTTTCTTATGTGGGGCCAACTTTATTTGGACTTTATCCACTGAAGTTTGAGCTGGAGGAGTGGTCATATTTATTTTAGTGCAATTCCTGTGCGTGAAAGGTCTCATGGGGACACTTACAGACTGAGATCTAGTTCTTCATAAAAAGGCACATGTGCTGAACCTCACTCCAGGACAATGACCTGGGGAGGCCTTGAGAGATCTGTGTTTGTATCTGACATGTGTAAAATCAAGCAGCAGCCAGGAAAACCCAAACACATAATTTATTTTCCTGCTAAGTAGTATTTTTTTAATCTTAAGTCTCAAAAATAGTACAAAAAGGAATGAGTATCTTACGTCTTCCTCATCTATCTTCTGTTTTTTTTCCCACAGTGCCAAGAAAACCTCTAAAGAAAATTCTGCCTCTGAATCTGCTTAAATGACAAGAATGAAGATTTTCCCCACTGGGGTGGAGGAGGGTCTGTTCATCCCAGTGGACTGGATATTCAGAACCAAATATATAGAAATATTTATCCACTGCTGGCTTTTTGCCTGCTATTCCTAGCTATCTTAGGAGACTTCTTGTAAGGAAGTCTCAGCATACAAAGTACTAACCATAAAGATACATTATCCAAATAGTTAAAAAACCAAAAAGAAGTCTGCAAAACAACTTGCCAAAGGCTTGAGTGCTGGGAAGGAATAAGTAATTTTGCTTAATTGTTGTGCCTTGTGACAAGGTTTCTTGACATTAAATACTCTATAGCAATTTTCTAGTATTTATTGAGAAGAAACAAAGCCCTATACCTGGCTTTTCTTTCTTTTCAGGAGTCTTCTGAAACTGGACAGCTTTTTTTTCTGGCTTGGCTGGCTGAATTTCAGACAGTTCAGTGGCTAGAGTTCATTGTTTTCAAGTGTGTGTTTTACAAATGAGTAGGTTTCTCCTGAAAAACCTTACCTTTGTATTACTAAAAGGTGTCAGGGGCTGGCTTAATATGGGGATGAATTTTCTAGTTTGTAGTTATGAACGTGTTTTACTGGGGGTAGATGCCAGTGCCACTTAGCAATAGGCATGATCTGTTTTATGCAGCTTAACCTGGAATAAATAGCAGCTATAGGAGAAGACAGCAGTACTGATGTCCTGTGCAGACATTCAACTTTTCATCTGTGCTTTCATTCCTCGAGAAAGAAACCATCTACTCTCCAACACTCTGTGAATAACAGACTGTTACATGGTTGTTTTGTGTTTTGTTGTGTTGTTCCCGCCCCCCCCTCCACTTGCTTGCATCCTGTATACCAGAACTGTGACAGTTTCTCTGCTCCTTGATGCCAAATGTCAGTCATGCAGCTGAGTGGCTGCTGTGTGCAGTCTTCAGTGCAAGTGAATCCACTTGACAGGTGACAAGCATGCTTATGCTTCCCTGTACCAGGATTGTGAGTACGAGTGACCCACCTTGGTTTGTTGCTTGGCTGCGATACAGTGCTAGATCCTAGGAGCTTTGTCTTCTGACATGAGGTGGAATTCAGCAAGAAGCAGGAGCTGTGACAGTTAAAAGGAGCCTGATTGTGCGATGCACAAGAATGACTGCTCTGAAAACCACTTGAATTAGATGTGCTGCAAGTTGCCAAAAATAGATATATTGAACATATTCTACTTCCCCTTTAAGTAGTATGTAATTTTTCTAGTGCTCTGAAAGGTTCAATAGCCCTCTTTTATCTTTCTAGAAGATAAACAAAATACTGGGCAGGCAGAAGGCAGACACTTAAAGTGTAATGTGAGCTATTGACGCTGGTTTTTGTAGTCTTATTCTGCATGTGCAAGACTGTGGAGGTGGTGATTTCTGCAATATCATCCCATCTTGAAAGCAAAACTGATATGTATTAGTTTAGATGCACAGTTTGTTTTCTTCTTTTTTTTTCAGCTGTGGCTGCTAGTATATTTGGGGATAAAAGTCTTAAACAGTGCAATATGTTGGAATATTAATAACTCTAAAATTGCTCACATTTGATTTCCTAACCCCTAAACTACAGCAGAGATGTAATGAGTCACTGAGGGTGGGGTTGGGTATTGAGTCACTGCATTTGAGACCTCTAAAAATAAATATTATGATTTATTCCCTGTAGAATTAACATTGTATTGCAATTTTCTCTTAAGAGTTAAGTTCTTTGAAAATAAAGTGTCTGAACAGTTGTGCTCTTAATACAGGATCAAATACAAACACGTACAGAACTTGGATACAAAATAGTGAAGGTTCTTGTACAGGAGGATGCAAGATTTAGCTTTGGATGTTATTTATTAGCTGTAAATAAAGTATTTATGTGTGTAAAGGTAGTTTGTATATATTGCTAAAGTTGCTGACAGTCTCTACATTAATACAGTTGTGTGGTATTAATCCTGTATATACCTTTCAAACAGATTTTTATCAACAAAGTACTTATACTGTGTTGTTTCCTATGTGGTTAAAACTTTTTTTAAAAAAGGAAGCTCCTCAGTTTTGTACAGAATGGAAACCTATGGTTTTAATAAAATTATCAAACTGATGCCAAAGTCACTAGTTTCCTTTTGGTGAAACCATGTGCTATCTGTCTTTTATGTGAAGGCCATAGCCTCTTACTTGGATTCTGGGATGAAAAGATAGGGTAAGATAGATATATTTTTTGTTATTTTTTTTTAAGCAACGTGATTTTTTTTTTAAATTTTTGTTTAGTTCCCCGTCAACCCCAGCCATTTGCTTTTGGGAAATACAAAAATCGTGTCTCCAGACTTCAAGGAATCACGGTGTGTGAGAAAGTAGTATCCCTGTCACTAGAGAAGTAGCTGGTGACTTGCAGTTTGTGGTTTTCAATTCCTATGCCCTTTTAACAAGAGCCCTTACTTCAAAAGGCTTACTTCTTCCTTTTTTTTTTTTCCTTTCCCTGCAGGTGTCAGAGCTATGCTTCTGCCCATTGCTGTACCAAAATAGAGATATTCTGACCCTGTGGGTATAGCAGGGAAGCACCACTCCCTTATCACCACTACTCCTTAAGGGGAGTAACAGTGAAAAAAATCACTTTGGCCCACATCTGGTGATTGTCACCAGTGTTTGCTCTGTGCAACACACAGCAAGGTTCTGCCAAGGTCTTTCGGAGGGGTGTGCCAGAATTTACAAGAGATGTAGTAACATGCACATGGGGAACAATATTAGGAGTGTTTGGAGCAGCTCTGAGCTGACTTGGGGGACTCTGCTTCCAACACTTACCTGGCCAGAGACAGCTCTTTGACAGGAGCAGAGCTTTATTCCATGTGAAAGCAGAAGGGAGGTATGAAATGAAAAAGGTCTGGGCACAAAGGCAAAGGATTAATAGAGGGAAAGGGGTGAAAGAAAGGAGAGGAAATGGAGGGGGAATTGGAGGTGGAGTATGGAGTACCCTGGAGGAATGAATGGAAAAGGGAAGACAGGGAAGGAACCCAATCTGCAGAGGGGGAATGCATGAACGCGCTGGCAGTGGATGTTCTAAGGATACTCTGCTCCTTTCTCTGTGTCAACGTCTGGGTTGGGGGACAGGAAAGACCCCTACAGTTGTATGAGACAAGGCCTGTGACCACATCTCCTAAAAGCACCATGATATTGCTATTCTTTTAAAGCCACAGCAATCTCACTATACTAAACACATTATTAGGTAAAGCCAAGAAGTATTTTTTGCTGCAAGGACAAGAACCCAGGTCTCCCCTGTGAGCCCTCAGAGGCATCCCTGTCCCCTTTACTCTTACATCTTGCTCTAACGCTCTGCTACATCAGGAAAGGTGGTGACCCCTGCTCACCCTGCCAGCTGTCTCTGTGAGGACTGTGTGCAGCGATTGACTGTCCTATGGCTAACCAATGGCTTGAACAGGCAGAAAGAGACATTCTTGGCTGGAAAGAAAGGGTGAAGAAAGAATTTCAGCCAATGTACCTGCAAGGCAAGGAAGTCCTGACTCAAGTACCTTGTTCCTAGATTTTTATTCCTACACATTTCATTATGAGGAATTTTTGAAACTAGCAATAGATGTGCTGCCTATAGGTGTCTCCATACTCAATTAGCAGTTTGGTAGTTAGCTGATTTGACTCCCCTGTTGAGGCACCATGTTCTTCATAGGTAACTGAAATGTGGCACCTGGTTTCACAAGTTTTAAACAGATTGCAGGGAGCAAGAATAATAGCTTATTATCTGAAGTCCAAGATTAGTTCCTCCATAGAAGCTGAGAAAGCACTCAGTTGATTCAGCAGTGAAAAAACTATTCTTCTTTCCACGTCTGTAAAGTGGGTGGTTGATTTTTGTGAACCTTGAAATCATGAAAGCCTGTGTATATCCCACATATTTGTATATCAACACTTTTTTTCCTTCTCACTGTGATGACTAGCTATGGAAAAATTATTTTCTCCCTTCAGATATAGTTATGTGTCTGCTTTTCTCCATGTGTTGTGAACAAAATGTCAGAAGCTTATTGCTTTGAATGAGCAAGACGTTGCAAATGCGTTGTTCCTAACGCTGCTCAAAAACAGATATTGAAAACAAATTTTCAATAAAAGCAGAGAATTAAGGTAGCTGTAGTATTTTCCTTTTTGTTTAAAGTTGTCAGTGTGGGGCTGTCCACATTATGACTCTGTCAATCCAAACATAGCAATACGAAAATCCTCATGTCCAAGGGGACCAATCCAACTGCCACCAAGTCATCATTCAGGCAAAAAAATTCCATCTTCTTTTGCTGCCTCTTTCCAGAAAAATCTTCTAGTCAAATGTCTTTTTGTGGCAGGTCTGGGAAGTCACCAGTTTACACATAAACAAATAAAGGGATTAGCATTCTCCAGTGACTGAAGGAGAACAAGGAAATGAGAAGAGGAAGGGAAGGGAACTGTTTGGCAGAACATCCCATATAGAGCCTGTCTCAACAATGCCTTTATATCCGTGTGTGGTCCTATCTCTGCTAAGCAATGCTCAGGATGCTTTCCTAAATCATTTCAAGTTAGCTCAGCCAGAACAATGCATCCACATCAGAAAAGCAGATGCTAAAAAGGGACCACTGTGGGTGTAGCAGGTGTTAGTGTGTGGGTGCAGTATACGTCCAATGATGTAATCTCTCAGCCATTCATGTCAGATAAACACTGTGTTCTGCATTGTAGGCCCTTCCTGTGGGAAGTAACCTGATATCATTCGTCTCACCGCTCACCAATGACTTCTGGAGAGTCTCTGTTACTGTTCATCACCCCACCACATCGAACCAGTGGTTGAGCAGTGAAACAGCCTGGCTGGCCGTATGTCTGTCACCAAAAGCGCCAGGAAGTGAGGACACGTCTCACATTGCTCCACCTACCAAAGGGTTTTTTACCCACAATTAGCTGTGAACCTGGAACCTTCTAAATAGTGAAACAAGGACACTCCCAAACAGAGAGAACTGCCAGTGCCAGCTTCGCTTCTCTGTATGCGCAGACGCTACACAGAAATTAGGAGCCGTGGGAACAGATTCCCATGCTAGAACAGGTTGAAAATATGCTAAGCATAACTATATTTTTTCAAAAGAAGCATTAAAAAATAAAAGAAGAACACTTGAGAAGGTTTCCTTTCCAGGTCCTCATGTGTTCATGAGGCCTCTTGCTTTTTTCCTGTGGCATGCTGCATTCAGGAACTTTCGGGGTTTCCTCCTGCAGCCTGGACAGTTGCTGATGCACAAGGCTCCTTTAACCCTTGGGATTAGAAACCTGTCCAATGGGTGACTCTTTATGTGAGGAGAGGGCTACCAGGCTTGTGCTCCTGGTGAAAAGGCCAACCCTGCCCTCACAGTATGAGGCTAATTCAAACCCCACTGAAGCTGGGAAAAGTGTTTTTGTGGGCTTTCCTAACACCTCGTATGATATTGTGGTTTCAAAATGAAGTCACAGCTCAAGCTTTCTTGGCTTTGCTCCTCTTATGCCTTGTTAAACAAACTAAGTGCACACAATGTCAGGTCATGATCTGCTCAGTCACTATGTTACATACCATCTCTGGGTGACTTCTCACAAGTATTCCCAGCATCTTTTGGCCACTTGCCTATCTATGGGATGCCAGAGAAAACATCATAGTTGCAGCGATGTAAAGAGCACACAATTAAAATTAAAAGAAAAAAAAAAGGGGGGGGGAGAGAATGACATTGTACATAATACCTCGTTTAACACCTAGGAGCTTCCGCACAACGGTACGAGACCGAGTCAGTCCCAAGTAAAGCCCATTGTTTGCCTTGGCCTTCTTGCTGGCAGGCCAGATGTTCCCATGGGCAACGGGAGCCATCTCAGGGATGTTCCCCTGTAATTCCAGCTCACTGCTCTGAGTAGCATGCTACCCTCATGTCTCAGGTGATGCACCCCTTCCAGACCCTTGCTGGATCTTTCCCTGAAGCCAGGAACGGTCACACTGATTCTCAAATTCCTCACTGCTGCCAAGCTGCAAAATGAGAAATGGCGTAGCTAAAGCAGGAGGTTTCTTGATCTGTAGCAGGGAGGTTCAACAGCCAGGAGGCTTGACAGAAGTATAAATTTTGGAGCAGTTACTTGTCGGTGTCCATTTTGAGAGAAATCAGAGCAAAACTAAAACAAATAAAAAGCAAAAAGAAAGAGCAGAAATATCTAGGGAGAAGCAAGAGGGAAGAGGGGGTCTTTGGTGTTGCAGCAGGTTGTACAGAACTGTACTATAATGAAGTGAAATTAGGCATAACAAGACTAGCACAGTAAAGCTGTGAAGCATAGCCTCGATTTTAAATACACATTCTCCTGACATCAAGAAAATGGAAGCGTGCACCTGAGGTTAGGTATACATTTAAGTGCTTTGCACTATGTTTATATCTACTTAAAATGTTTAGTCCATAACGAACTAAAGGAGATTGTATGAAGACCCATTATAGAAAGATCACTCGGATTACAGAATGAAGAGCAAGATATAAATAGAGGTTACGAAGTGGAAGCACGCGTTCAGCAAGAAGAACAGATTAAGAGGAAGAGGAACAGCAAGAAAGAAGAGCTTTGACTTAACAAGTTATTCCACCCAGAACACTCACCTACGTATTCTTGGTTGTAATCGACCTGTTCTTTATATATGACTAATATTCCCCCCACTTTAATGTATATATAACCCAGACACAAAATTAAGCCAAATTTTTGTGTTTATCTTGGCAAAAGTTCGCCCTTTGCTTGCAAGTTTTTGCAGTACAAGGGCAAAAAGCAGATCTTAATCTCTCTGATTTTATTTCTCAGGCCTTAGACAGAAGGTGCAGACCAGGCTCAGTGCAACAGAAAGACTGTTTCCAAAATCAGTCTTCTCTTAATGTCCTAAGCACAGTACAAGGATGGATGCCCACACAATGGCAAATTAAAGAAATGGAAGCTGTTCGGTTTCTTTTCTTCCTTTTCTCTCTCCCTTTTCCCTTCTATTTTTTAAAATTATTTTTTATTTTTCATTTATAGAGCTGTGTTAATGTGAATTGTTGTAGTTCTTTGTTTTTCTTTCAGCATCAGTGAATTTAAAGACACTAGGGAGAAATCAGGGAAATACTGGGGGAACATTCTTTTGACAATAGCTTTACTCCCTTGCATAATGTGTGTAGGTTTAAACTTGGAGCATAAAAATAATGACGTTTTTGTGGCTGGCTGTTTTTTAATGGAAGGCTTAGGCATTCAGTCACATTAAAAACTGGGTGTCATTTTTCATCCTGTGCGTTTGAAATCATCATTTTGAATTTGCATGGGAGGCATCAGGAGAGGGCAGGAGGGCAAACCTTCTATACAAGGTTTATTTGGGGATTTTTGTCAGTGCTCAAGCAGCCTTCTCTGAGACATTTCAGTTGCTCAGTGGTATGTCTTCCGAGTGACTGGTTCTTGACCACTTGTTTATATGCTTTTGGCCATTCTCTGACAGGATCCCCATGATGGCACCTTGTTAGCTTTCAAGGTATTAGTCCCATTACCTTCAAGACTTCCTTGGGCATCTTAGGGGTAGCAATATCCACATTTACATGGGAGCTTTTTCTTCCAGACAAATCTGTTATTGAGCTCACAAAGAGCTCTGAAAAGTAGCTTTTAGATAACCAGAGAGGAGAACTTGTATTTCCTTGACAACCTTGGACCAGATGCTTGAACATTTTTGTGTAGGTATGACTAAGCCTCTGTGACCTTCTCCCCAAACTTATACTAACTGGCTGCTGAATCCTCTTTTCCATTTCTCCTTTCACTTCTCTTTCGATCAAGTTTGCAGATTTTACCACCCTTCCCCTTAACAATGTCCCTGTGCTCCCTGTCCCATGGCCTCAAAGGATCCTGATGAATTTGTGTGTTACCATCTGCAAGACTGTCTCCAGCCAGCTAGGAGATAAGACTGAATAAGCTATTTCTCTAAAGACTCTGCAACATTATTTTTCCTTTCCTGTTAGGTTCCTTTTAACCCCAGATTTTAGTCTAAAAGCCACCACAGATGGGGAGAGAATAGCATCATATTGAGATAACAAGATAAGTGTTTCCAAATCCCCCATCAGTTGATCACCTAACATATCAGAATAAGAGGACCTACCTGTGAAACCATCTTCTGTTGATCGCACTGTATCCTCATTTAAAGAAACAGCAGTAGTCTTCTATTTGGACTTTCCTCTGTGCAACTTGATGACATCTTGGGACGACTCTGGATCCACGTCCTGTAGAGAATACCCTCTTAACTCTGTGTCCTGTTTTCTATAGTATTTGTAGTTGATGTACATACAGTGTTGTTAAGCAGGAACATGTTTCTCCCTACAAGGTCTTGTATATTTGTTGCTGGGAGGATTAACTTTTACATGCTTGCCTTGCATTAGTCAATAAACCCCTCAAAACCCAAATGCATGTTTTACATTATTGAGTTGGAGTCCTATATTTAATGTTTCTAGAGATGAGACAAAGAGTATTAAATAATTGAAGAGATACACTTTAGTAACTGAATTAAGTAGCACACTCTATATGGGACTGAAGGAAAGGCTGTCCACAGAGTAAACATTTCTTTAAGTTCAGGTGTCTCCTACCACTGTGCCAGACTAGCATCGCTTACATTATGTAAAGTGACGGTAAGTGGAAATAAATTCAGCTGTTTGTGGAAGACATGCTGGAAGATTTGGAACAGGGATTTGATGGATTCCCATAGCTATATTAAAAACTGACTGCAGGAGAAGGGGATTAATTTTCTGCTCCCTACAGGTCAAGCTTCTGAGTCCAAAAGAACTCCAGTAATGTGTGGCCTGCTTAAATTGATACGTTTTAACTCTGAAAGAATCAATACAACCAAGTAGTGAAGGGTCGTCACATTACAGCAGAGACAGCAGAGATTCCTGTCTCTTGACAAATGTATAATGTGAGCAAGGGAAACATCTTGACCTGCAAGAACACCTAAATCCCCCATTGTGATCAAGACGGGGATTTCAAGTGCTGTTACTTTGGAGGAAGCATCACACAGCTCTCTGCATTAAGGAAAGCCGTCTCCAATGTGACAGTAGCTATGTCGGAAGATAGTCTCGATCCAGGACGAAGAGCAAATGCATCTTTTGGTTAAGAGCTGACACAGAAAAACACATCATGAGGCAACTTCTGTCAACAATATTTCTGTTGCTTTTACCAAAGCACTTTCACTGATTTGGTAACTTTGATTCTGTCTCATCTTCTCCTGTAATAGAAAATCTCTCAATACTGCTGTCACCATGCACAGACTTATGAAGTGCTACAAAGAGAGCAGACAGGCACACAGCTCTTTAATACAAGCAGGCTGACAAGAAACACGGCTGTGTTCCTTCTACCTCTGCTGAATTAACAGCAGAGTACAAACCTGGTAATAACTTTTCCAGAAAGAAAAAAAGGTCCAGTTTAATGCCCTGAACAGGTGGAAGCAGCAAGAGTTGATGCTGAGGAGGAGAAGACACTGGTCAATATTTGAGCTTCAGCCATTGCTGTGTGAAAGAACAACATAATGTAAGAAAGATCTTTGTTCTGTAACTATGCTGAGACAAATTCACAAATAAGGGGGAGCATGAGTGAGTAAATACTGTATCATTCACTTCCAGCATTTATCAGCACCTTTCACATGCGTTAAAGTTAAAAACCAGTGAGGGAAAGGGGGCGGGGTGGCTGAAGCTTTCCTAGTAACTGAGTACTCTGAAGACTGAAAGCTGAAGATAAGCTAGTGACTGCTTTGCAGTGCTGTGATACCATGCATGCTCACCCTCCCAGCACCACGAAGTTGTGGCGATGAGCCAGCTGGGTCCTTTTTCCTCAGTCACAGCACAGCTATGTCTGAGCTCCTCAACTTCTTACAGCATCCCTTACCAGACATGTTGTCTTGGGTTGTTACTGACCCCAGATCTTCATTTTCTCTTCCAGGCAGCAAGAGGACAAGTCGTTTTCATTAAAGGCGTCTATAACAGTAAATTCAGGAATCTCATCCTTTCCTCTCTTTTGTGTTCATGAAGTACAACTGACGGTTAGCGTTTCTAGGCTCAGAGGCTTTTCTTCTTTGACTGAAAACCACCTCAGAATAAAGCTGGAAGTGAAAAAGGCCTTTTACAGCACTACAAAGTATGCTTCCAAGGATACGCATACAAGGGCAGCCTTGCAGGAGGGCCAATGGTCTGGTGTTGTACCCTCCCGATGGATCAACCCTTGACTACTACTCCATAAAAATCTCCTTTGTACACTTTTCATAGGAAGAAAAGAGGCCTTGAGCCTGAGGTATTTTCTTAGAGCTGTGGACAGGCTTCATGTCTCCCCCTGACAACATGTTAAAAGTGGTTCTTACACATTATCAGCTCCTGGGAGACTTGTTTGCCTCCCTCTGAGGCCCCATGGTGAGAAGATAAGTTGGCAAGAGGAGGAAAGGGCTCAGTTAGAAGGGTGTTGAATCTCGAAGGAAAGACCTAGAGCTATCTGGGAGCCATAAGAGGAGCTGAAGTGCCAGTTGCTCTGTTTAATAGCAGTAGTGATAAGCTAGAACCCAACACTGCCTGTGAAAACCACAGCCTCTGCAGATGTGCCCTTCCACTTCTGTCGTGGTAGGCATAGAGCAGATAGCACCAGCAGGCACTTGTTTTGGAAGAGGAAGCAATCTGAAAATAATACAGACTAGGAAGAAACGGCATGCAAATGGCATAAGTGGGCAGTGAGAAGTTACTCACTGCATCCTTGTCATGTTATCCACCTTCCCAAATATATTTTGTGCCCCACCCCCAGCCTACAGATGAATGCTCAGGGGCACAGCATTTTCCATTGCCCTCTTGACCTCCTTAGTGATCACAATCTGACCCTCTTACATCTTCAGGCTTGCTGTTCCTTTTCTGCAGAAGCTTTCCCAGAATGCAGCACATGGGGGAAAAGAGAGAGGAATGAAGAGGAAAATATAAAAATGTATGTCAAAGAGCCCATGCCAGTCACTTCCACCATGGAAATGAAACCTTCTTTTGCTTCCAGGGGAAAGCAAGGCTTGAACTATCTGAGATCAGCAGCCTCCAGTACCACTCATCTCTAAAATCACTATGTATGTGTACATATATGTATATATTTGTACATGGATTAGATACATTTTTGCATACTGACTCCTCTAAGCTCCTTTTCTTGCTTAGCTTTTCACTTGGATAGCTGCTGCCTGACTGCCAATGCAAAACATGGGACGGGAATTAAAGAATGCCACTGTGTTGGGGGGAAAGGTTACTTTCAGACAAATTCCTGCTGAAGCAGCAGGATGGCTATTTGCATGTGACTGCTTCTTGTGCAGGAGTGAACACAAGGTTTGGTGCTGAGGGAAGGTAGGGTGTTTTGAGCACTTGGCTTCAGGAGTAACGTGTCAGAAAGGATTGCTTTGGCTACGAACACAGGCAGTCTAAAGAACAATCTTAAAGAGTTTAAAGAGGGGTTTTTTTGTTGTTGGGTTTGTTTGGGTTTTTTTGGTTTTTTGGTGGGTTTTTTTGTTTTTTTGTTTGTTTGTTTGTTTGTGTGGGGTTTTTTTAAGATGCTTATGCTGAGCATAGATTTGAACAGGCATATTATTTCTTTTTTTTTTTTTTTCCCACTTTGTTATCTAGTTATTTGTGGGCCCACACCTTCCCACAGCTTGCCTATCCAACAATCATTAATGAATTTTTTTCTCATTAGAGTCTATTTAAGAAATGCAGAACAGAGATAGTAGGGTAGATTAAATGCCTCACCTACAGAGACCATGGGTGTTACAGCAATTGAAAGCAGGCCTCCCAGTGCTCATAAAAATTCTTTCATCAGCCTCTTTCCTGCCAGGCATTTTGAATGTAATTAAGTGTAGAAAAGAATTTTCCAGTCACCTCAGATACAAGTGTGTTAAAAATTGGGACAACTCTAAAAAGGTATGATGGCAAAAACCAGTTCAAGATCACTTTCAAGAGAAAGTTGAGTCCTACGAAATAAAACGGAATAAAGCAACATCCTCATTTGACCAACCCTTCTTTCCCATTTTTGATCCACTGTCATTCCACCATTTCAGGGAGCTGTCAGTGTGGCATCCCTTGGGTCTGAAAGGCTGAAACCTGCTGTGCTGAGGAGCACAGCGGAACATTTCCGTAGCGTTTTGAGGTAATTTCCACATGAAACTTAGGCTTAACCCTATGGTATGTGCTTTGGTTTTCTCGCTGTTAGACAGTGGGGCTTCTTCCCTTTTCTTCCCACTCCTTATTCCACTGTTGCAGGTCAATAACTCTGCAGCGAGACCCTGGATCTCAAGTCTAAGTGGCCACGGGAATCCTTTGGGACAGGATGGACTCCATTTTCCTCAGACTGCCACAACAGACTTGTGAGTGAGAGGAAGGGCTTTGCAAGTCCTTTAAATGAGCCTTTATACACACTGGCATCTCCAGCCATGCTGCTGCTAGGTCAGGTGCTCTTGCTGTCTGGAAAATCTTTCAGAGCATTCTCAATAAAGGCAGATTTATTACTCTGATCCTACTTGAAGTCTAACAATACACAAAATCCATGCCATGTAGGCAACAAACCTAATGGATTCACCCAGGCAGCAGCCTGGGATGTACTTTGGTGTGCTGAGGAGACATATGGTAAGTCTCCCCGCTCCTCACACCTCCAGTCTAGATGGTGGCAGCAACGTATCCATAATGTACCCAAAATGTCAAGATAAATTAAAGGATGTATGTCACAGAACATGAAGTTTAAAGGTGGGACACCTTGACACAAGAATTTTACATGCCAAGAGATTATGTGATTCACATGTGATCAGGCATGTTAATGGAAGAAAAGTCCACCTAGGCTTGCACAGTAGTACTGCGTGTAGTACTGGAGATCGTTTGGCATCAGGTGGCTGGAGGCTGGGAAAACATCTGGGAGAAACTTGGCTATGTTCGCTCTGTTCTGCTGGTTTTTGCTGTTAGCTGCTGTCAGAGAACAATTCCCAGCTGGGTAACTGTAACCTGGTCCAGCTGTTCTCATATATTCTAGCTGATACTCCCATTTACTGGTTAATCACCTTCCAAATTAGGTAAGTTCAAGTGCACTTAAACAAGGTTTATTTAAATGTCTTGTTTCATAGAGTTACTGTAAAGAGTTGGTTAAAAACACTTGTAAATGTGTAAGATTTGCTCTGCTTTATGGGCTTACAAAATGACTGCAGGTGGGTCCTTTCCTTTATTCTTTTGTCTGTGGAAAACCCTAAAATGTGAAACTTCCTAAATAGTAGATACAAAACCAATATATCTGTTTTTCTGTTTTAACAAGTTTAACGATTTTTGTTTTAACAGACATTCAAAATATTCAGTAGTGACAATGAGCGTTTCAGTTTATATAGTCAAGGACTCTGGATAAACTGAAAAGTCTTGCACAGAAGTAAATTTTTTGTATCTAACTGTGCACCAACTGTATGCAGGTGCACATTGTGTTAAATGATACCAACTATTGCTAAAGTGTTTACACTGAAGCCCAAGGTACACAGTCCTTGATTGTTCATTTGATAACATGTTGAATGAGTTAGACTTTAAGCTGAGGCTTTGGAATGGGTTTTTGCTAGTTTTCTTTATTTTCTTCCCACACTGTGGCTCGGTGCACCTAAACCCCCTGTGAGACCCACTTTGTGTCCAGTGTAGACACAGCCCGAGTGTCTCACTGAGTAAATAAGCATTAAAAGGATCCCAGATCCCGGAATAGTGAGGTGACAGACAAAGACTAATTGACAGTTTAGGAATGTTTTCCACTCAATGGGTTTAATGGTTTCTTATGATAAAACATTTCTCAATTGTTACACGCTGAGGGGAGCTTGCTCCTGAGGCAAAGATAACTTATTTCTGGAAGCCTAAAATGATTATGTTCCAAAAGTGCCAAGTAACAGATGGTATCACAGTAAAAATGTCCTGTTCCCCTCTTGTACCAGCAGGCAGAGGTGCCGGACACTGCGAATGTGTAGGAAAACAGCTACTGTAGCCAAGTAACAGGCCACGTGATAACCTGGGATTCAGGAGTTAGCATTTTCCTGCTTCCTTTTGTTTCCACAGATTGTTCTGTGTTTCGGGTTTCTTCCTCCTCTGTGCCAGAGATGGGAGATGCTCTGGTGATGGATATGATGTGGTGTCAGATGAGTAGAAAGAAGTTGTGAGAACGTTGATTTCCCTCACTCTGTGAGTTATGCTGTGGGGTTGCCCACACAGCAGAATGATGTGACTTTCCACCCTTTGTTTCTGTGAGTAGGCAAGGAGCCTAGCTAGACATGTTTATGATTAGCAGGCCTCACTAAAAGACTATGGAGAGAGGTGGACTGTGAACTTCAAGTGAGCACATCAGTGCAAGAACATGCAGAACTGGGAAGTTCGCACCAAATCAGGAGTGGCATGTATGACTGCTGTGTACGCTGCTGCAAAACATATACTTTACCATGCCTCCTGCTCCCGCAAGGCGCTCTAGGGAAACTGAAATTGCAAAAAGCAGAGCCAGCTGACATAGAAAAGCAAGTGCATACTACTGCCTGTGTAGCGGTGTGTGTATTCAGCTGCTCAGCTGGCTCAGTCCCCATTTCACTCCTGGGCTGAAGACCTCTCATTGAGCATGTGGCACACGTGTGATGAAGCTCCCGGGTTTCCCTCTGAAAAAGTAGCTGTTGTGAGCACAGTTTGGTCTAAGACTGTCTTGACTGAGTTGTACTGTGGTGCACATACATGAGAGTTCTTCAGCTTTGTCTCAACAGGACTTGCAGGGTCGAATCTCACTTGCTCCCTTTAAGAAACGCATAAATCAATGTACATACCTAACAGCATGTCATTGTCATGGTGGTCTGCGAAAAGGGCCTTCTTGCTGGAGTAAAGGAATGACTGCAGCAGAGCAAAATAACAAAGCAATTACTTGTTAAGTCCTGGGGGTAAGGGTCACAATATGCAGTGTGGATGAAACAGGGACTGGTTTTGGGTTCATGTCCTATCCTCGTTTCTAGAGGTGGTATGAACAGATCCAGTTTAAGGCAGAAAATGGAAAGTAGTCAAAGCAGCTTCTTCCCTAAACCAGTAAGTTTCTAATACACCTCTGCACTGTTAGTCCATTCTTGTTCTTTGAGAAGAGTGTACTCCTCTGGTATGTGTCTGTCATGACTTCTCTCAGAGCAATGGAGCAGAGCCGAGAAGTGCTGGGTTCAGCACTAAGAGAGAACAAAGTACCCTATTCTTCAAGGGAGCCTTATAGCAGAAACGAATGAGAAGCTGGGAATCAGGGGGTGGAAGTATTGAGTTTTCAGGTGCGGGATGAGTGTCACTTAGTATAGCCTAAACCCACTCCTTGATCACTCACTTTATTCAGTTTAAGTGTTTGGAAATCAGATTAGCTCCTGTGATTACTTTTGTTGTTACAATTGAAGCTATCACATACCTAGGATGCTTGGCAGCACTAACACAAGGCAGTCCTCACGTGCAGCTGCCTAGAAACAAGGAACATGGGTGATTTCTCTTTGATCTCTTGTATTTTTCTTGGCTGGTGACTATTTGTTTTGATGCCTTTCCCTCACAGAGCATAGCTGGTAAATTAGAAATCCCTGCCTATAGCAAATCTTTGTTCATCTGGAAAACCAGAAAAGAACAAAAAGCTGTGGTTTTGTTGTTGCTTTTCTTTCTGTTTCCAGCACATACAGGCCTTTTGCACCACCTGACCTACCCAGCCAAGTGGGGAGACTTTAGACTGCTCATAACCCCAGTTACTAGCAGTAACACACTTCATTTCTTGGAGGATTTTGGAAACAGCTCACACCAGAGGGCCAAGTTGGTGGACTGGAGAATTCTGCAAAATGCAGACATGGTATGCAAGGCCAATAGACTCAGCTATCCACTCTTCTCCCTCTTCTTAATTATAATTTCCAGTTTGTTCCTGAAAAGGATGCTGACTCAGACCAAAGTTCTCCTATATTCATGACCATCCCTTTTTCCAGTGGTAAGGTTGCAGCACTGGGTTTGCATTCGTACTCAGTCATGACTTGTTCCCTATAAAGACGTCTGTGGAGTGTAGGAAGGCTGGCACTGCACCAAAGCAATATGAACAGAAGTGATATTTATTACCTTTCCATATAAGGGTATTTAGAGAAGCTGGAAGACTGGTACCGGTCTTCAGAAAATGCACAGAACTGGGGTTGGTAGCGGGAAGGAGTCTGCCCTATTACCCAGTGATTCCCGCAAGGTCCTGTGACAGAGCTGCACTCATCTACCACAACCATCTCCACCCAAAACGGAGACCCCATGATATCCGCAAAGACTGCTCTTCACACTCCTCTGCATGCAGAAGTTGTCCCTCCCACAGAGAAGTCCTCTTCCCTTTATTTGCCACCCACAGACCTAGAAACTTAGGCCTGAAAGTACTGAGTTAATTAAGGGTTCCTGCCACACATGGGCTTACGGGAACTAGTGGAGCATCCTGAGGGTAAACAGGCCTCAGCCTTCGCGGCTAACAAGGTTGCTTCATAGAGGGATGGTGTGGGTTGGGAGTGTTTGCAGTACAGTTGCTGTTCTCTGCACTTCTCCCCAGTCCTGCCTCCACCTCCCCAGGCAACCTCTTGCATTAAACCCTCAGGACAAGTTTTCTGCTGTCTGATGCCTATACACAAACACTTCACCTATCAGCTTGGAGACCTGATGTAGCACACACATCAGCAGGACTGGAGAAGATCTAAATCCAGCTGTCTGGGGGATACTTAGGACTGTGTCCTCCATGTTTCGTAGGGATGATAATGACAGGCTGAGTTAAGAAAGGAGCTTTGGCAAAACTGGAAACCATTGTGATCTGAAGGCAACTACTCAGGTTTTCAGCGAGCGGAATTCTGTCAGGTCTAATTCTGGCAAAAAGGTTGTAGCTCTTCTGTCATCCTGGCCGGCCTGCAAGATTTACCGAGAAATGTGTAGAGAGACTTAAAACATGGTAAGAGTTCCCTCTAGAGGAGTGAATCTATAGTGTGCAGGTATTTTAATGCTCTGCTAGAGCCAGGGGTCCGTTTTCTTTACAGGTATAGGCTGACAGTGGGACAAATCCGCTTATGAATTCCACTGTCCATGCACAACTAAAAAAACCAGAACAGTGTCAGCTGTACAGCAAAAAGCCAGCAAGGTCTTCCAATAGCCAAAGAGAAAAAAATGGCCAAAAAGAAAAAAAAATCGGAGCTTCTATCTTAATCTTAGCACAGTTTAGCACAATTCTGCCACTAACCAGGAAGGAATCACTATTATTTCAAGAACTGTGAGAATACCTCAGAGCAATCATGACCCCCTAGTACTAGATTGTTGTGCATCCCTATCCTGGACAGCTCAGCAGCTAAATAGGTGAGAGAAAAGGAAATCAAGATGGAGCAAGGGGATTAGGCTGTGGTCAAGGTCACAAGGAAAGCACACTTGCATGAACAGAACTTAATTGTATGGAGTCACTGTGTCCACAAATCTTGTTCCTTACTGTTTTTTCACCAATATTGCTCTAGAGGAACTCAGTTTTGGAAATGCTTTTTGTTGCCTATTCTCTGAATAGTGCAAGTTGTTTTGTTTTGTTTTGCTTTTGTTAGTTTGGGTTTTTTTTTGTTGTTGTTTTTAAAGAAGCATGCAAGCATTATCGACAGGCTGCACAACTGTATAAATAACATCTAACTTTGTTTGCTCCCTTCCTTGAGACTATGATCGGAGTAGGAACACCGAAGACACATAACCTAATGTACTAGCTCTGAAGATTTAATGTTTCTTGTCTTAGCAATAACTGTCCAGAAATATCAATGAGAAAAGCCATGGGATTAAGTTGTCTAATTTCAAAACCAAACACATGTGAAGGCAGAAGGGACCAGCTCACTTGCCCTGGGAAAAATGACAGCAAATGCCTAGCTGGGAAGAAAAGAGATATTCTCAGAATGATTTTATGTTACAACAGGCTGATTTACGCAGAGTTCTTTAGGCTGCACTCTTCAAAAGAGAACAGAGGAGACACACACACAGAGCTCCCACTTACAGTCATCTGAAACTTTCAGCTGCAATAAAAATATGTTATGGTTTGGCCTTCTCCATAGATGGGATGCAATCCTGCATTCACCTGATGTTTTTCATCCCAAAGGAATGGGATTCGTTCAGAAACATGAGTGAAGAATTGTTGATGTCGTTTTACAGGAGAAGACAAAGAAACAAAACAAATGCCTGCACTAGTAAGGGCAAACAGCTCTCTGTGTTCAGGTTAATTCTCATGGAAGAGTAGCACAGAGACACCCACAGCTAGAGATTGTGTGCAAACTCTGGCTCAGATGCAACCTAAGTGCATAAACCCACTCAGGATAAAGGTCCAAAGTCAAAGAACTTAAGTGCAGCAAGATGCAGATAATTTTCTACTTGTTTGTAACACGTCCAGAAAGTAGTGAATAAGGGAAAAATAGGAGACTTTACAAGCAAATTGATAACTTTTGGGGGAAGTATTTCATATATTATGGTATATCTGTCTGTTATGCATATACACACGTGGACATGTATCTTTAAATCGCCTTCTACCCATATTTTTTTATATATGCAATGATTCACAGAGGAAAGCAGCCTGACGAAGTTAAAAGACAGCTAGTGAACAGAAAATGCAGAGGTTTGCATGATCTAAACGACCTTTCCTAGTATATGTGAAAGAACGTTTAGGTACTATTTCAAGGAAAATAAGCCAATAATAAATATGAAAGCCACAACAGTCTGTCTGCATGCTAGCTGCTTTGTTAAACACAAAGGCCTCAGAAGGTCAGTGTGGACTTGATGTCTTTTGTTTGTTGTGGCTTTGAGAGCTGTGATAAATAATCTGCAAGTTAAGACAAGATGTTAGAGTAGTGCCAGATACATCTAGACTGGTTTTGTTGTGACACAGCTTCATGAAACAATTCACCACAAGGAAGTGGAATATGAGGCAAGTGATAAGAAAAGGGTTCAGAAAACAGCCTAAGGACCATCCCAGTGTTCCAGGACGCTTAGCATCGGTTTCCTAGACTGCCTCTGTGACCTTCACAGCTTCAGCTGTGTGATAAGGTTTCTAACACTCACCCAACCAGACTGCTTTGTGTGCCTCTCACACACAAAGTTGAGGCAGTGTAAATTCAAAACACATAAAAAACCCCAGAAACAGTAAGTTTTATGAAAAGTGCATTGTAAATGGTAACATTGAACAGGCTGCTACAGTTGATGTAGTTCCATGCAATGGCACAGTTTTGTTTATAATTACCCAAGAAACAGAATTGGAACCCTGTGTCGTGGTTTGAGTCAGAACAGACTAAGCGCACATGTTAATTACTACACAATAACCAGATCAGTGTAAAGGATTTGGGGTGTTTATTAACCATGTGAAGAAGTAACTAATAATGCAAAGAACAGTAGGAAGTCAGATAAAACATGTTATCTGTATTTCACCTTTCCCTGTGGACAGGAGGGAATCTCTCAGTAGTTGAGAGGAGCAAAGTGCTCAATGTGGTTTGGTCTCAGGCATCCCTGGAGGCCCTCCATGGCCGGAGGCCCTCCATGGCCAGATGCCCCCCAAGACAGAGTCATGCCATCCTCCCTCTTGGGTGGAGGTAGGATGAGAGTGGTGAGGAGGAAAGCACCTTCCAGGGTGTTGGATATTTCTTGGCCTGTGGACCTCTCTGAGCAATTTGCTTGATAACAGGTGTAGTGAGTCATGGAGCAAATATTCTTGTATCATTTTAGTTGTGTTATTTTTGTTATTTTTGCCAACAGGTTGTTTTTCTGGTTTTGTTTTGTTTTGTTTTGTTTTTTAAATAACCTAACGAATTGTACTTTGTCTAAGCAATGTTACATCCTAACAACTACATAGCAACACATTGAGGGTCAAACTATGAGCCTCTGATCTTCTACTAACCACTCTGTAGGCTCTGTAACTCTGTAGGGCAAGACCATAGGCCAAGGTAATATAAAGTAAAGATGTAAATGTAAACAGCTTTGTAAAAGGGTATTTGGTAAAAAAAAACAAACCCTCTCATTCATTTTACTAATGCCGAATATATCATTTTGTCATTGTATACATCAAAGAAATCACTCTACTCTGATAATGAAAACCTGCTCTGTATTTACAACATCAGAATATTGCTAAGAAACTCTCCACTACTGCAGGACTGCACTGACAGTGTTAAGAAAAATCTGTTTGATTATGAGAAGTAAACAATACAAATGAGGCCAGAAAGTAACTGTTGATTGATTAGTAAGGCAAATACGGAAAAATCCAGAATACTTATTTATCTCTACTGCAAGGAATAGTTTGGTATCTTTCATGAAACTCCTCAGTTGTTTGTAAACAACTTCAAAAAACTATTCATAAATTTGTATCTTCGATCTTTTAAATATAGGCTTTCCATAGCCATCAGTATTTTCAGGAACTGAATCTCTGTCTCCTTTTGCCCGTTTTTTGTATACTTGATAATAAAATCTTGATTGTTCTTTATCTGCAGCAGGAACTGTGATTTTGCTGGTACAACTCCACTTTATTAATTGCACCCTCAGCTATGACCCTTTGTGTCAAAATTAAGAAAGACAAGACAGGAGGTCTCCCCTTAACTGCATATTTGGTCACATGTTAAAAAAGCCAGCTTGACTCTCTGTGCTAATTCAAGCACTTCCATTCATTACTGGTAATTATTACAGTTCTTATACTTTTTGATATCGAAGAATGTCCGTGTGAGAACTTCAGAAGTCTTAATAATCAGGAGTGAGAGCTTAATCACACTTCTGGAGAAAAGTCACAAACTACCATCAGAAATATAGGCACAATAGTTTGAAAGTGCTTTTCAGAAGACAACAGTCTGTACGTTTTAGTCTGTACACAAGAAAGGCTCACTAGATTGCTATGGGCAATCCTTACCACAGTGTCTGACTCAGCAGAGCAAGCAGGGCACACCACACTCCAAATGCACGCAGCAAGCAAAATCAGCTACAGAAAAAAAGGCAAACAATTCTAAGTCTACCCACAAACCAAACCAAGTCTGAGCATGTACTAACTAGCTCAAGCTTTTCCCAGAATTTCAGGGAGCTTGATTTCTTTTCACAGACTGTCAAACCCCAATGTTAGCATCATTGAATCATTTTAGGTGGAAGACACTCTCAAGATTGTAGAGTCCAATGGTTCAATGATGAGTTAGGTTGTTGAGTGTTTTGTCCAAATCAAAAAAATCTAATCAGTCTGTCTCAGTTTCTTCCCAAATAATTGTTTAAATTATCCCGTTGTGTTTCATCTGATTTAGCTTTTTCCTTGCCCTTTTGTCTCCAGAACAGAAAGTACAGCTAAAAGGACATTTTAAAAGAATCCACTGGCATTGTGAGCCTGGATGAAGTCTGCCATCTGACTCACGAGAACAGAGAGGCTTGGTCTCCATGAGGGGCTTGGTTTCTCTACACAGAACCCCTCATCCATGTTATCAAACACTTCCAGCTTACAGCTCAAACCTCCTTATTCTTGGTCATATGAACTTTCCACAGCGTGCCTGGTTTGTGAGATTTGTGCTACTTGCCTACAGCACTCCCTGACTTTCTGGCTATGCTCCAGCCATTTCTGAATCTGTGGGGAGATTTGAGGAGTTGTTTCTCCCTTGGTGGCTATTTGCTTCTCAGAGTTAGTGTACCAACAGCAAAACAGCTCTTCCGTATTACCATGAATCCCTGCCCAGAGCTCATCACGAATGGAACTTCAAAAACAAAGACTGTAGCCTGCAGAATATCCTCCTCTCTGCCCAGTTTCTGATGCACAGGAATGGACCACAGGACGCTGCTTCACCTGCTGCCGTGTATCACAGTATCGCAGTATGC
>VWYH01009887.1:0-11031 GCA_013399365.1 Pampusana beccarii | reverse complement strand
CCCAACCATTCTGTGATTCTTTGGCTGCAACTGAAATAGCAATGGAGCAACACCAACCAGTTGATACCAGCCAAGTCTGCTTCTTGTTTGCTTAAGTCCAGGTGACAGCTTTCAAGAGAGTTGCATAAAGAGCTCAGGTGTGGTAATGTCAAGATGTCCTGTCAATGTCTTGTCATGCTCAGGTGTCAGATGGACACTCCCAGATCTGCATCACCTCCAACATGACCAGCACACAACACAGGTGAGCCAGCTAGCAGGAAATATTGCGGAGAAGGACACAAAGAAGTGTACCCTACTGTACCTTGGCGTCTGCCCAGTGGTGTACACTCAGTTTTCCGCGAAGGCCAGACTCAGTTTGCAGCCCCACTTGCACAGCTTTGTCTACTGGAACAGTTCTCTAGTTCATCGCCTGCTGTAACGCACTTAGGAGAATGGTGATCACCAAATCACGAGTTAGAGTACCTATTTTAGCACCTTCTGCTGAAACTGTGATGTGCAGGGAAAAAAAGAAAAGCCTCATTGTGGGTTCAGAGGCAGTAAGCAGACAGGACCAGGACAATGCGACCAGCACTGAGAACAGGGGTATAGCCAGGGATTGAGAGCAGGTTGGGCCAGACAGCTTGGATCCCCTTTCTCCCTGGTGCGTGTCCAACACTGTGATCCAGAGCCCTGCTCCACACTTGCTCTGCAGCCACAACCATCTCTTCCCGCTCTCATCTGCATCAGAAGTGTCCCAGCTGCAGAGATACGCTTCTCTTTGTCTTNTATTCCAGATGTGGTCTCACCATGACATGCCTGTCATGAAAATCCCCGCAAAGCACCTGGGTCCTGTTCACGACATACAGGAGAAAGGCACACAACTCCAGACTGGGAGTTCTGTCCAGAGAGTCAATGTGTAAAGCCTAAGCGCCGCACTTCTGAAACCCCTAAATCTACGTCCTGCCGGTAGAATATCAAGGGTATAGATTAGATAAACTCTCCTGGGTATAGATCAGATAAACTCTCCTAAGGCTGAAATTATCCAGTTTGATGCGGAGAAAATCAAACGAACCAGTTCACGCTTACTGATGGCCCTAGCAGAACTGCACAAAGACAAAACGTACCTGATAACCAGGCATGGCAGCAAAATCGGATCTAGAAAAATTACAGGAAAAGTTTTCGGCTGCGGAGACAACTGACCTCATGCTTCAGCATCTCTGCTTCTCCTATCGGGCCAGTGCACACCTGACTATTTATATACTATACTCTATTTATATACTATATATATATATATATAAAACATATATATATAGAGAGAGAGTGTGTATATATATAGAGAGAGTGTGTGTATATATATATAGAGAGAGATATATGTCTGTGTATATATACACGTGTATATATACACACATATATATGTATATATACACTCTCTCTCTATATGTATACACACACGCACTATATATATATAAAATATATATATGCACACTCTATATTTATATACTATACTCTAGATCGCTATTGCCTCCTGCTATCTAGAGTTTATATCCAGGTGTTTGAGGACTAACAAAAATCTATATAAAAATAGATTGTTATTTCTACCGGTGAAGAAGGCTTCTGTAGTTGCCAAAACTGCCCCTGATTCGGTTGCATCCAGCTACCTAAAGCTACAAAACCAGCTGTTTCCATTTTGACAGAAGAAACTGCCAGACTGCCGGATACTTACTGCGCCAGGCCTCCTCAGCTCTGCTCGTGAGTCACCGCACGCTGCGCCGCAGGGAGCACAAGGCTGCACGAGACCTCCTATATTTAGCTACACATAAATCTAACCGCTCTTGTTTCGTTCACCGTGCTGAAAAGGGGGCAAGTACCGTACCTTCCACACAAGCACGTTCAAAATGAAACGCATTACAGAAGAATGGTGAGGAGGTTTGTGTAGGTTGCACTGGCCTGTTTGAGGAGACGAGCACATGCTGAGACATTTCCACTGGGAGCCTGAGGTTTCTTGCATTTTAACTGAGACATCTTCAAATCCACCTTGGCTATTTACTGCCTTTTCAAAGTATGTGGATACTACCATGTTTAATTATTTACATCCTAATTTCATCTTTTTGGCATTTTTCTAAACAATCGGCAAAAATTTAATCCCAGAATGTTGCTGTACTGTCTTAATTTCAGTGGTTTATTGGTATTCTCCTCTCGAACAGCTATTGAATTCCAATTGCCTTTCTCTCGTTGTCACGCATTTGCTTTAAGGTTTCAGAAGTTAACCGAAGAAATGTTTACACCAGCCCTTGGGTGCTGAATCAAGATTACCTAATACTGTAATACACATAAACTCACATACTTGCATCCAAATACTGATAGTCCTTTAAGTACGTTAGCCATTTCTTTAAATCATCAGACTTCACGCTCCCTCTACAACAGGTTCGTGCCGATTTCCTAATAATTTCTCCCAAACATTTTCAGATGCAAATATAACCAGTTAACCACAGGCAAGCATAAAGTAGTTAGGTGCCCATACACCAGGTCACCCAATACTGTCACGTTCAGAGTTCCCATTTTTCCTGCTGTTTGGGGCTCCTCATCTTTAGCACATTTGAGAAAACAGATGCATACAAACTTCACTCAAATTTTCTTCCTCCTCTTTAAATTCAATAGATACAAATATACTACAAATAAGCAAATATTTCACAACTAACAAGCATTCAGCAGCTAGGATGAGTCCTTGTTTATCTTGCTTTGTGGGCTTTACGCCTTGCAGCGTCTTTACTCTGTCCCATGCCTTGCCTGTTGCGTACAAGGAAAGGAATGACTTTTTCTTCACTGCTACTATTAATTCAAACACATATCATAGACCTAATGCCAAAAGCAATGGCAGGGACAACTACAAAGCCACATGGAAGCACCTACACCAAATGCTGCTTGAAGAGAGTTGAGAAGCTTGTGAAGGGAAAGGGCTATAATTTTCTACACGTCTGTTCCCATTGGGTACAGCCTGAAAAAAAGGCTGCATTTGAGTTAGATGCAGCTCTTCGGGGACATCCTAACAGTAAAACACAGCAAGAAAAACAATTGGTATATGCATTCTCTTATATGCTAACACTCCTAGTCACATCCATACTTCAGAATGCTTTGACTTCCTGACTCACAGTGATAAGCATTTCCCCAAATATTTTGGGACCATTACTCAAGTAATAAAATCAACAAGAAAATACACTTTCCTCATAAGGAAGAAAATATGTTATTTAGTGATGCAGATCACATTTGTCTTTCTGAAATTTACTTTCGGACACTTTTCTACGAGTAATTTGGATCAAAAAAGACTATGCGAAAACCAAGGTGTTTTAACACATCTTCAAAAGATCCAGAGTTTAATTTACGGCCCATACTGTCCCTGTACAAATACCAACAGCCTTAGCAATGTCCTATTTTACAATGCTCACATGACCAGACACAAAACAGAGTTTTAAAGCATGTGAGTTGAAGTGTGACATGAACATGAGTGTTTTTCCCTTGAGTTTAAAACCTGTACCGTTTTAGAAGCTCACACCATCTCATGACGCTCTAATATTTGTAAAATACAGGGAGTATTTTCAATTTGGCAAAGATATAGTTCTGAACAAACTGTATTCAGGAAACAAGCTGAGGAAAGAAAATACCTGGCTAACAAAGAGTTAGTCCTCATCCTACCAGTTTAAGCTACAGTTTAAGCTTTAACAGTCAGCAGTTCTTTACTACCTTCTCATACATCAGAAAATCACCACCTTGTGTGATCATCACTTTCTTGAAACAATTAAATTACTTTTTTCAGATTACGCATCTGACTATGTGAATGTAGCTGCTACTGAAACAAAAATGTAAATGGAAGCGCTAAGGATGCCCAAATGGCTATTTCATTAACTGGGTTCTTCCACACTTCTTCAAAGTATTGTAATGACAATCATCAACTCTGGCATTCAAGGACAGCGAATGATTCATAGCCGACTACACTAAACTAATTAAAAGCATCTTGCAGAGTGCAAGATGAAAATACTGTCATCTGCTTAAGTAGGGCACGGGTGAAAATTATGCTGCAGAAATATTTACAGGCAAGTTTCTTACCTATTAGAAGTAAATATATGTCAAGTAAAAGTCCATGTTCCCAGTCTTCACATAGATGATAGATTTGCCATTCAGAATAATCAGATCAAAAAAGAAAACAAGATGAAATCAGATTAGGAGTTTTACATTCGATAATATGATCTATGCTCCCACATAGCACTTTTCCTCAGTAAATATAAAAGCACTTGATTATAATTACAGAAAGCTAATAATTAACCTATTTCAGAGTATAACTTACCAGGTGTTTTTTACAATTTTCTACGCTAAAAAGATCTGCTGACTTTCAATGACACTAGTGAAAATAAATTTGGACTTTTAACACAGTTTTACACAAAACTGAGGGGAGAAGCATCACTATCAGAGTCACGCCAGTGTCATTACACCCCAGACCCTGCCTGCTCCCAGCCCAACTAGAAGGCAGAGCAGAGGTTAAGGATGCAGAAGACAAGAGGAGGCCATTGTGCCAGGAAGGGGCCAAGTCAGAGTCTTTGAATTCTGAATTTTGAGTCATGAATCCCTGGCACACAAGGCAGCTATATTTACAGAGAGGCCATAAGCTGAGGAGAAAAAAAAAAACCAACGTGATGGGAGCAAATCAGGATTTTGGTTTCATTATTTCACCCCCCAGCATTCGTTGAAAATGAAATGCAACTGGTGGTCCCACCGCAAACCCCCACAGATCAGTGGAGATGTATGTTAATCCTCTGCAGCCCTGGCCACCTTGGCTGTTCAGTCAGGAGAACACCAGCCAGCCCAGACTGGGATCCTGCAGGTCACCTGGAGAAGCCTGGGGACTCAAGTTATAGGAACACCACGGCTAAATGAAATGGCAGCTTTTCGCAGCAGTTTTTCTTCCAGCTCAGAATGACGGCCCTGGGAGAAGAGAGACTTTCCGGCCATCTGAGTGTGTCTGTGAGTGCTAAAACGCACTATGGCAAACACTTTGGGTTTCATGCAGCTGTAGAGCCCTCCACCGCCTTCTCTGCAAATTCATGCAGCAGTTGAGTATCCATCAGGAGTGGCCAATGTGTCACTCAAGAGGTGAGAGGCACAGCTTCTCAGCCAGGCCAGTATGGGCAAATCTAATTCTATGTACTGGGTCTGCGTGGCAAGGCTTTGGTAGCGAGGGGGGCTACAGGGCTGACTTTTGTGAGAAGATGCCAGAAGGTGCCCCTATGTTGGATGGAGCCAATGCCAACTGGCTTCAAGACAGACCCACCGCTGGCCAAGGGTGAGCCCATCAGTGACAGTGGAAGCGCCTTTGGGATAATATAGTTAAGAAGGGGAAAAAAAAACTGCTGTGGAACAGCAGCTGGAAGAGAGGAGTGAGAATATGTGAGGGAAACAGCCCTGCAGACACCCAGGTCAGTGACGAAGGAGGGCGGGAGATGCTCCAGGCACCAGAGCAGAGATTCCCCTGCAGCCCATGGTGANAAGTGAATGGAGAACTGTCTCCCATGGGAGGGAGCCCAGGCTGGAGCAGGGGAGGAGTGTGAGGAGTCCTCCCCTGAGGAGGAAGGAGCAGCAGAGACAATGTGTGATGAACTGACCACAACCCCCATTCCCCTGCGCTGCTGGTGGGGAGGAAGTAGAGAAAATTGGGAGTGAAGTTGAGCCTGGGGAGAAAGGAGGGGCAGGAGGAAGGTGGTTTGAGATTTGTTTTTTATTTATTACCTCATTCTGATTTGATGAGTAATAAAGCAATTTTCCTCACGTCATCTCTGTTTAGCCCGTGACAGTAATTGCTGAGTGATCTTATCTCAACCCACGAGCCTTTTGTTATATTTTCTTTCCCCTGTCCAGCTGAGTAAGGGAGCGATAGTTTGGCTCTGGTGGGCACTTGGCATCCAGCCAGGGTCAACCCACCACAGTCTTATTCAGGAACCAAACATATTACTCTGTCATGCTGAATTACAGCTTCAGTGTCCAAAATCCACAGCGTGAACAACAAATTATCCCTGCCTCACTACTGCCCCTGTAAGACTCTGTGCAAGCCCCTGCTTCGTTTTCAGCTGTAGTGAAATTATTTTCTTGCAGTTTTGTCACACCCCTGTCACAGCTTTCCAGCTCTGCAACCCTTAGACAAAGATGAGGGCCACCACACTACCAGTCTCTCACATCTACATTTGGCCCTCCTTTGTTTTAATGCACAATGCAAAACTGCTTTCTCGTTGTTTTTGAACTCCTTTACTGATGCGTGGCAACCAGCCTCCAATTGTGCTGCCCTTTAAATCAACCCTTCACTTCGCATTGGCCATCGAAGATGCAGCAGGATGAAAGGTCACATCATCAGAATTCTGTATCTTTAATCAGATTTCCTTCCACCCCTCTGCCTTGAGCGCTTTCCATCTCATTTCATATCTCAGCAGACTTTTTTTCCCCTCCCTCATTCTTGCTGAAGTTTTCCTTCCTTCTCTTAGCTCATGTGATAAAAACTCCTCTGCACACACACACCTTCTATTACTACTTATTTCCGTAGCTATGTTATTTAGTCCTGAACAAGGTTTTCAGAGCATAAAATCCACAGACAATTAAAAAAACATATATATCTACAAGTCTAATATACTCTATAACCTCTTATATTGCATTCTTGAGGACAAAAAAAGGAAGTTTAGACTCATTTCTTGTAATGAACAGCAGGAGATGACACGGCTCTGGCTGAGAATCCTTTATGGGCTGGTGCATTGTGAAGATCTGTTCAGATGTCTGTTAGAACAGACTGAACCTACTGTACGGCTCTTTGGAACTCCAGCCTCCCACACACAGCAGAAGAAATGGGAGAGCAGTTAGTACTAAGTCAGACGGAAGGGTCTTTTAGCTCAGGATCTTCAGCAAAAGGACAAAATGATCACACAGAGACACATTCTATGGATGTGCTCCCAGCTGTATGCAGACCAGCATCGTCGTGAGTCACAGGCACGGTACCTGTGTGCTCTGACAGAGATTTTCCTGTGTTTCGTGACACATTTTTATTCCATTTCACTTCGTTTTCTGAACCCACGTAAATTTCTGGAATATGTAATGTCCTCGATCACCCAACACATGAAGCATCCCCCTCTGTTCTGAACCTGCCACCCGTCAGGTTCATTGGTTGTCTCTGAGATCCGGTGTGAGACAAACATCCCGAATGAGAAACACTTACTGTTCACCTTTTCCACTTGTGCTTATTATTTCCACTGCTCAACCCTCTCATTCCAAGGATGATTAGGCCCAGTTTACTTAATGATTTACTTGTGCAGAAGCTCTTCCATACCTTTTTTCTTTATTACTCTGTATTGTACCTTTTGCAGCTCTATTCATTCCTTTCCAAGATTTGGGGACAGAACCATACTAGTCATAGGTTTCCATAGTGCTGCCTGCTTTGTTCTTTATTCTCCACATCATCATCCCCAATATTCTGTTTATTTGACTTCTGTTAACCACAGAGATAATGCTTTTACAGAATTACCTGTTATAATTCCAAGGGTTTTTTTATTGAATGGAAATAGAACATTCAGAGCTCACTGCAATACGTATGAAGTTAGGATAATTCCTCCTCTCCCACTTCAACACATACCTTAATACATACAAGAACTGAATTATACCTGCCATCTATCACCCAGTCATTCAACACTTACAATCATATATTTCAAATCAGTATTAAATTGAATAAACCTCTTCTCGTACATGTTAGTGCATGTTAGTGTCCATTTAGTGAGCTTACATAGCTTAGGTCACATTAAGCAGAAAACAAAATTTCAAAGCAAATAATAAATACTTATAAGCTCAACTAGTGTTACCCCCCGCTCCAGTATAAGTTTACTCAGCTGATTTATTACTTACACACTGCTATTACACATTGCCCTAATACCTTGGCACGTTCCATTCAGCCGGGGTGCAATCCAGGTATTCCCAGCTTACACCATGAACAATGGTAGACCCAGACTAAGGACTTGGGAGAGTGGGAACACACATATCTCAGCAACTGCTCCTCACAGAGGTCCAATCCTCTTCAACTGGATTGGATTGAATGCTGGAGCCCATTCATTCCCGGGCTGCGACACAACCCACTGCCTCTTTGCCAGGAGGTAAGAAGGGGGAGAAAAGCAAGGGCCACCAACTCCAGAAACCACTGAGTTTTTGGGAGAAAGCAGAGCAGCTTCTGCCACTACATATTTTTTTTTTTTAAATACAGGACAGGTGGGAAAAAAAGCTTGAAGCCTAAACTGAAAGCCCAGCTGTCTAGGGATGGTTAAACCTGCAGAGCTGCTGGAGCAAATGGCAAAATAAGGCTGAGAACCGCAGAACAGTAAGAAAAATCAGGCCCGAGCAGGTTAGGAAAGACAATTAGTTGGAATTGAGTGAAAAATTAAGTTGGGAAGCAGACAGCAATTTACCTACAGGATTGATCTGTTTGTCCAAACAGCAAGTCAAATTCCCAGCAAAATGAATTCACACTTGCTGTTCCTGGATGCACAAACCAGGCACTATACAATTCATAGAATCATGGAATGTCCCGAGTTGGAAGGGACCCACAAGGATCACTGAGTCCAACTGCTGTCCCTGCACAGGACAACCCCACAGTTCACACCATGTGTCTGAGGGCACTGTCCAGTCTCTTCTTGAACACTGTCAGGCTTGGGGCCGTGACACCTCCCTGGGGAGCCTGTTCCAGTGTCCACCACCCTCTGGGGGAAGAACCTTTTCCTCATGTCCAACCTAAACCTCCCCTGGCACATCTTCCTGCCATCCCCTCGGGTTCTGTCATTGGTCACCAGTGAAGCATCCAAGACCTCAACCCCGCGAGCCAGTTCCCACAGCCAGACACACACCTGACGTCTGCAAAACAGGTCTGACAAACATGCGAAGTCCAGGGAGTGGACACAGAAGCCGAACACGGGGCACCATCGCTCTTCACCATTCCTGTGCTCACCACGGCACTGCAAAGACAGGCGACAGGCAGAGGTGTCTCCAAAGGAGTTACATGACAGGCAGGACCTGGCTGGCACCTGGCCAGCTGCTTGGCTCAGTGTGCACATCTTCTAAAACTATCAATGAGCGTTTTTTTTTTCTTTTAATTGTACACTCATGCATCACATCACATTTTAGCTGCTGGACAAAGGCCAAACTGCCTTGCTGCTAGTAGGCTGTGTTAAAACGGGAATCTATTTTAGAAATTATTCAAGTATTAAGTCATGCGGAATGTATCCTGTCCAAAGTATTAAAGGGCTGGAAAACCACAGGCATAGGATACAAATATATGCATTTTTAAATTCAGGTTAAGATGCAGGCCGCCCAATTTAGCAAACAAGCTTACATCTCGCATGCCAGCCTTCTGCATCTCTAAATTCCTGAATCCATGTGCCAGGTGACTTGCCAGTACTACAATGGATCATGCAACAGGTCTAGTTTGCTGCATGTGATCCAGCTTTCATGGTAAGAAAATGCAAGAGAGCCCCCAGAGAGGAGCCATGGGCGAGCACACACTGTGAGGGTCTCTGGCTGGAACCCCTTCTGCAAGAAACGCCTGTACTCACAACACAGGCAATGGTAGGGACAACATGCTGCAGTGAGACGTCTGAAAATCAGGTGAAAACTACATGTCTGAACTAGTATCTGTCACTAACAGTATTTTTATTTGTAAGTAGAGACTATAAACAATGTTTATCCTATTTTTATGTCAATTTACATTCCAGTTCCAAGAGCAGTCATGAAAAAGACAAGTCAGCATTACCCTCTAACCAGCTTCCCTCTCTTCACACAGCACAAACCTGAAGTACTTAGGTATTAACTACTAGTTTGCTGCCTAGAGTTGCTCAGAGAAATAATCTTCCTTAGTTATAAACACTTATATCCAACTAATTTTGATGCACATCTGAACCAAGGCTGATATTCTCAACTGAATTGGTTTGGTCCCTCTGACTGCAATGGTGGATGGAAGTGTAGACAAGGAGAACACGAGATGTTTGCAGAGCCATGGTGATTTCTGTATGTGCTGCCCATATTTCGCCTACTGAGACAGGTATAATATAATGTCATTAAAAAAAATAAAAGGTTTCTTTTTCTGATCTAAAAACACTATTCATGGAAACCCTGGCCCTCAGATGTCCAGCGACTACACAAGCACAGGCAAAGTTAGGCATATGCAAGAATAAAACAGAGATGAGTCTCCTAGATGTGTAGATCAGATCCTGCTGTGGACTACCGTCAAGAAGTTATGCGTATTCTTTTTATGCTCCCAGTTCCTCGTTCTCGTGAAACCAAGATTAGGGCTGCCTTACACTTGCACGCTCCTACTTTAGAAAGAAAGTCACTTATGGTGTTTCAGAGGAAGGTAAGTTACAAAAACCGCAATGTGGTGCTCGACCCTCTGAAATCCAGCTACTGCATCTTCTACTGAACTGTGCTACCTCTTGCTTGTCATAGGCGTGAAACTGTTGTTTAAAAAGAAAACAAACAAAAAAAAGGCACTCCATCTGAAAGTATCACAGAATATCCACAGATAAAATGGCAAGTAAATACCCTGAAGATTTAGGAAAAATAATTTTCCCAAACATCAGGTTCAACTGCTCCAGTGTAACCTTAATTTCCTCATAAAAGTAACAAAGTGGACCTTGATTTTAGTATAGTTGTTCTTTAACAGGCTGTGTAAATCAAAAACAATAAACAATTTTTCCCCACAGCTATTATCAGGGAACACTTTAAAAACAAAATAATAACACAGGGAAGAAAATTACCTCCCTGAACATGAAAAGGCAAAAAAGGCAAAAAAGCCATTAATGAGGCAGGGATATTGAAATATTAGTAAGCTAAAATTGTCTACCCAAGAACAATTTATTTCTTTTAAGTTCTTCATTTAATCCTCCTCCTCCTCCTCAAGAACAACAAACCGCAACAACAGCAACAGAAAAAAAAATGTTCCGTCTCCATTCTCTAGCGTATAAGCGTAAAAGGCAGGCAATCACAGAATGG
>VWYH01009885.1:0-11360 GCA_013399365.1 Pampusana beccarii | reverse complement strand
ATATTGGAAGCATCCATCCCGACAGACTGAGCTATTCTCTGCTGTTCTTTGACCCCTACTAATTAACCATTTTTATAAGTTGTCATGAGTGAAAAAGGAACACCAAAACCATGATACTGCTACATTCAACTTACTGAGCAGGTCAAATAATAGCGAGGCAGTGTCAAGAAAAGCTCACCCTCACTCACAGGTAACTGAGAACTGCCCCAGTCACCGTTGCAGTGACCAGCATAGTTCAGCCACAGGAACACAACATTCACTCAGGGTGGTCCCAATGGCTGGTTCAGGGCAGCAACGTGTAACTTTTCCATCTTGGGCACTCTTCTTCTTGAAGGCATTGGATGTCCATGTAACAACATTTTCCCCAATCTTTGTTACTGGTGAGGTTTAATAGCCGGATCACATAAAATCAAATCATTATCACAGTGTACCTTTCCAACAGTTTCAGGTATTGTTCTAATCACTTCTTGATCTGTAACAAGGTGCATCACACTCAGTTTTTATTTTCCTGTCATTCGCATATCATTATGTCCATTTATTCAACACTTGATCAAAGCAAGGTCATGATGCTCCTGTGTCAGGACTAAAGGAAACATTTTTTTCTTTTGGCATGCCCATTTATAATTAAATTTTTTAAAATCCTGAAGAATCACTGTGCATATTTTCTCTTTTTTTTTTTTTTTAATACCTATATATATATTTTATTCCTCTCTTTTTAGGGAAGAAAATTAATAACCTTATTTGATGGGACAGATGTTCAGGTGATGTAAATCTTGGTAGCATGATTGACTCTAAATATGTCTAGTTCCAGAGAAGGACAAGCTCTCATTTCTCAGTTCATTTGAGTTTTTCCCATCCTACCACCTCTCCTTAATTTCATGTCAGTTTGGAATATAGCATTCATCAAACATTAATGGTGATTTAATGTGAAATTAAATACTATTAGAACAGCCAAATACTCTATCTTTGTTCAGAATTACTTGGTTGTTCTATCTTTCGTTTTACTTCTGAAGTCCCTTAATGTACTCTACTGTCATAGTATCAGCTGATTTCCTCTGAAATGTAAAAATCTTTACAGTAATCTTTAAAAGCTTTCTTATAATTTCCTCTGTTTGGATAAGCAATTTATACTTATTAATACCTAGCAGACACTGTCATATTCTGACAGGCCTATTCAGATAATACTGAGAAGCTAAAATTAAATCTTCCTTATTTCCTTTCCTGGGCCACATTCTGCTCTCACTAACAGTGCAAGTGTTCCAGACAAATAATGTTTAATCTTCACTTCCAATATTTTCCTGCAGAAAAGCACTTCGGGGTACTGGTGGATGAAAAAAATAGACATGAGCTGGCAATGTGCACTTTCAGCCCAGAAACCTGACCGTATCCTGGGTTGCATCAATACGAGTGTGGTCAGCAGGTTAAGGGAAGTGATTCTGCCCTTCTTCTCTGCTCTGGTGATACCCCACCTGGAGTCCTGCAACCAGCTCTGGAGCCCTCGGTACAGGAAAGACATGGACCTCTTGGAGAGGGGCAAACTTTTTAGTAGGGTCTGTTGCAACACGAAAAGATGCAATGGTTTTAAACTAAAAGAGGGTAAATTCAGACTACATATAAGGAAGCAGTTTTTTGAAATGAGGGTGGTGAGACACTGACCCAGGTTGCCCAGAGAGGTGGTAGATGCCCCAAGCCTGGAGACGTTCAAGGCCAGACCGGACTGGGCTCTGAGCAACCTAATCTAGTTGAAGATGTCCCTGCTCATTGCATGGGGGGATGGACTAGATATCCTTTAAAGGTCCCTTCCAACCCAAACCATTCTATGATTCCATGATTTTCAGAAAAAATTTTCCACATGTTCGTGGAAGCACTTATAGGGTGCCACAATTTAGCTAAGCAATTCTTTGGGATTTTCTTGTGTTGCTTACGCTTTTTTTAAAAAGCATTGAATTAAAATACTTAGAATTACATATATTCTTTTGTGCATTTACACAAAGTAAAAACCTAGGTTGAGTGGTGCAAAACCTTTGCTTTGCAGTTTTCATTACCAGAATGATGCTCCATATGGTGATGCTTCCTCATTACAAAACAGCTGACAGAAAATTACAGTAAATACAATTCTTACTCAGTGTGTTTCCAGAGAAGAGGAATCTTAAAACGCACTTTGAAGTTATTTATTTTGAAGAAAGTATCCAAATATCATGGTGGTGGGCAGCAAGATGAAAAAGCAAGATCGGTGGAAACATATTTTACATTTTCCAATGAATATAGAATATTTGCCATTGAATTATTTTACATGCTTCTTAAACACAACAGGACATATAATATCCAATATTATTAATAATATTTACTATTGGGTTTTCCTTCTTGTCCTGCAGCCAGTTCTCCTATTGACTTTGCATTATTTCTAGTGCAACAAGGATTTCTAATTTTTTATGTTTATAATGCCAGGCTATAGTGAGGCCTGATTGTTTGTAACTGCCTGGAACTATCCTGTCCTTCTGGACGATCTTTAAAGCATTCTGATTTTCAGTAGGCAAATGCTAAATCCTTTTTTTAAAGTCAGACTCTTTCAGAGTTATGTCAAAACTAGGCTTCCAGGAAAAAAAGAACCCCAAAACACTTCTCAATTTTGAAAATGTAGGCTGCAACTAATGGGAAATGTCATTAAAAGAAGCTATTCACAGGCAGTCCATGAAATAATTTTGCAAAAAATCTAAAGTCTTGTTCTGTTCAAAAATAAAAAAATATAATACATTGAACAGTTAAACTTCCCTTCTGTATCCTGTGGTGTAAGATGGTTTCTTATCTTTAACTGAGGACCACCTGATACATGCTGTTTTGTACTGAGACTGGTTGAGTTGAATCCAAGGACGAGTTGAATCCAAGAGATGGCAGTCCGACAAAGAAAAAAGACATATTTCTGAATGCATTGAACATGACTTATACCATGCTTCTATCTTATAAGATGTAAAAGTTCACAAGTGACAAACATTTCTTTTAATATATATATATATATGAACACATTCTTGAGCTGTCCAACATCCAATTATTTTTACTGCTATATCTGCAAAGCAAAGTGCTCTGTTCACAAAAGAATTTTGTCCCAGTACAAGGCTGAATTTAGTCTGCTTTTTCCCTTTTTTAAGTGTGCACTTGAACGGAACTGACATTCTGAAACATAGCTTAGTCATCCTGTGACTCTTCTGCCACGCAACCATAGTAGGAAAATCCAAGAGGGAAGGGAGATAATTAGACATTATGTAGAGTTGCCTGTGAACCATTAAGGAATACTATTTATAACCTAAAAAAGATCACATTTCAAAAATTTGGGTGTATTGGGAATGAAGCTCAGAGGAATTTAAAGCTTACAGTATCTGCAGTTAACTAGTGCCAGAGTTGTCTGTGGTGCCATTGTTGTATATGCTGTTGTTTTTCCTCCATTCATGTCTATTTCATATAGGTTTCAAACCTAGTCACTGAGAAACGTCACATTAGGACCAAAAAGGTGATTAAGACCCTTGGTCTGGAAAGAAGACACAAATACATACACAGCTACCCCAAATTATTTTTTAAGAGCACAGAAATTTTGAAATACTGTTCAGATATCACCAGCATGGAACCCCTTGCAAAAACAAACAAACAAAAACACAACAGAGATTGTTGATGAGAGCTGGTACATCCTGATATCAACATTTCATGTTTCTCCTCTGCAAATCCAGAAGAATAAACAGTTGCTTGGTGATTTTCTTATCCTGCGGCAAAAGGAAGACAACTGTAATACCACTTCCCTGACCTCTCAAGATAGTAAGAAATCACTCCAGTTACTTTTTCAACTATCAACAGAGAGATGATCAGCACGATGTTTCTTAGAGAGCATTCTAGCTCTTGAGCCTGCTCAAACAACATATCAGAAAGTCAAATCAAAATCAGAAGATGATAGTAGTTTATAATCTGAGGACAGTTTACTAGGCTAGATCCAAAGCCTTATACAATTACTCAGAGGTCTGCTTAAACTTCAGAAAATCCTGTTTCAGGTGTGATCAATAACAACCTACCCCTCTTCCAATTCTTCTTCTCAGTAAGTTCCAAAGCAGCCCTTCCCTTTCCCCCTATTTTGATTTTGTGTTTGCCCATTTTGTAAGATTCTAGGTATCCTAGTAATGCACAGTATATAGGGCCCATACTTTCAGTTTAAATATAAAAATCTGGATCTTGTAAACACCTCCATTAATGATGACATTACATTTTCATTAGCAGGCAAAGTTAGCTCTTGAAAACCTACCACAGTGGTTTATCTCTCAGGTAATCTCATCTTGTTTCAAGTACATACTGATAACAATAACAAATATATTCATTATTGGTAACACAAGTAAAACTTCATTATCATGTTTTACTGTAATTCCCTCCTGTTCCTTGTATATTATTAAAACACATACAATTCAAGGCTTGTGGATGATTTTACATTTTTATTACAATGTGTTTTTTAAGACAGTAGTCATGGATAAGTATCTTCAGCTTTCAGTAAAAGCAGCTGAACATTTTCCATAACATTTAGCTTTCTTCATTTCCAGATCAAAGTCCCACAGAATTAAGTATAAGAAGTACTGTCCAGTCTAGGTGGCTGATAGGTTTTTTTTAGAGAATAAAGAGTGACCCGGGGACATAGGTGCTGTCAACACAGACAATAAGTATACCCATATACGTGAACAGAATCACACAATCACAGAATTGGGAGGTTGGATGAGACCTCTGGAGATCTTTTAGCCCAAGCCCTTGCTCAAAGCTGGCCCAGCTACAAGAGGTTGTTCGGGGCTGTGTCCAATCAGATCTCAGTAACTTCAAGCATGCAGACTCTATAAACTCTCTGGAACCCTGCTACAGTGTTTGGCCACCTTCACAGTGGAAAAGTTTTTCATTATATTTAATTGGAATTTCCCATGCTGCAACTCATGTTTTTCCTTCAATCCTTTCATCTAGTAAGTTCTATTAAAAGCTTACCTATGAAGTGCCCATACATAGGGCAACAGTGGCATATTACTCAGTGCCGAAGTACACAATTGGAGCACAAGTCTTATGAGGACCAGTTGAGGGAGCCGAGGCTGTTTAGCCTGGAGAAAAGGAGATTGAGGGGAGACCTTATTGCTCTTTACAACTACCTGAAAAGAGGTTGTAGCATGGAGGGTATTGGTCTCTTCTCACAAGTAGCAAGTAATAGGATGAGAGAAAATGGCCTCGAGTTGCAGCAGGGGAGGTTTAGATTGGATATTAGGATTAGGGTATTAATTATTCACAGAAAGGGTTGTCAGGTGTTGGAACAGACTACCCAGGGAAGTGATGGAGTCACCGTCCCTGGAGGTGTTTGAAAGGCATTTAGCTGAGGTTCTTAGGGACATGGTTTAGTGCTAGAGTTAGATTATGGTTGGACTCAATGATCCTGAGGGTCTCTTCCAACTGAAATGATTCTATGATTCTATGATCTGGTTTCATGGTTGGATGAACAGTTGTTGTGAATACTTTTAAGGGAGGGGCAATTAACTTTTTTTTTTTCTTCTAGTTTATTCAGGGTTGGTCCACACTACTGTGGAGATCTTTTCATATATATATAGAACAATGTTTACACTGATTTTAAATTGCTGACAAGTACATTAAAAAATATTTACTTGGTCATTTACTGAGTACAGGAGATGCTGTTGTATTTGCAATGCTTAATCATAGGCAGATATGACCCAGGAAATAATGTGAAATGTGAATAACAAGCAAAAGCCATTATTCTTTACGAGAAAAATTGAGAGGTTTCCTAGCATGACTAAATATACTCAAGCACTGTATTCATTCACTCTATTTATGTAAATAAAGCAATATTCATCTGCTATCATATTTCCATTGCCAGTCAAAGCAAGAAAAAATGGTAAAGGGAAGCATGGATAATCACTGATAAGAAATGATGAAATAATAAGGAACTAATTATCCCTTTCCAGATTTGAGCTTACAGCTTCACATACTGACATAATATTGATAAAGATTCAGATGAACTGTACTCCATTTCATGGGATCTCTAGCATTTTGTGGTAAAAATTCAGTCTGGAATAGAGATTCTGTTTTTTTAAAAAAGAGATTTGTAAGTTGTATGAGGTTCAAAGAGATGTAATTTTCTGCATATATTTTTCATAATGAAAAAGATTTTTCAAAAAATGAGATCTCAAAGACTCTCCTTTAACTTAGCCAGACTCCAGGTTTGTGGAAGTATGTTCTGTTGGTTAATTCCACTACCCCAGGAAAGGACAGTTTTAGGCTTTGCGTTCTGTATTGCTGCAAAGGAAGACGCACTGATAGCATAAACCAAGACCTATTCATAGCGTACCTATATAACACAGCATGAATATACAGGTGAGCTAAGAGTAAAATGCCCGTCTTTCCTCCCCTGTAGCAATAAAAACTTAGCAGTTGGTAAACTTCCCCCTTTCTGAAGTCTACCCCTTGACAGTCTCACAGGGATCAAACTAGCCCAGCTCTTCAGAAAGATCCAGCAGTGAGCACAGATATATTTCCTCTGGCTAATGTACTGAATTTCTAAGGACTAGAGGAATAATCAGATTATAAGGAGTTTGACAGATGAGCTCCTGTGAAGGGCACATTGTCTGTTTGCTTTAATAACAGGTGTGGTTAATCTTTGGCTTTAGGAAGAGGTGCCTCTTTTTTTTTTTTTTTTTTTAACAGATTTTGGTTATTATATTTTACTGTCTCTTGAATTTGATATTATCTGTTTCAGTTGACCTAGCAAAATAGCTTGAAAGCTCTGCCCAGCAGTAAGTGCCTGGACCTGAATTACATGCCATCCCATTTAGATGGTTGTTAGAGTGGAATCAGCCGGAGTAACTATGAGATCTCAATATGAGCATGGTCGTTCTCCTTTATTCACTATTCTAGCAGAGTATATACAGGTTTACAGCAGAAACATGCATAGCAACAATATTGTAATTGGTCAGCTTTTACTAATTACACACAATGCCCCCCCTCACTTATTGGGTAAAGTCCTTTGTCCACGCGCTCTAACAAGTATTCTTTCATCCTCTGTTGTAGTTAAGCTCCCAAATTCTTTTGTGATTATGGAGCTTGCTTTCTTCCTTTCCGATGTTAAAGAAACTTCAAGGACACCACTCACAGGCTTCTTCACCTGCTTCAAATCCTGGGTTGCTCACTATGGTCAGATCATGCCCTTTATTCCTCAAAAATTCCTCCACAGATAGTTATCTTTACAAAAAGCGTTGCTGACCATGGTATTACTTGTGAAGAAAAGTAATTTTGCTTTCTTCATTTTAGAGGCAGCTTTGTAAGTTATGTAGAATGGCAGCAACATTTTTGTGGGAATTTTCATAGAAATAATGATTCATAAACATGGCACTTGTTTTCATGGAGTCACTTTTCAGAACAGAATTGTACTTATTGTTAAGTACTTACTGTACTTGCTGTTAAAGGGAACTCAAGGACTGTGATCTACTAACTAAGCTAGGGTGAAGATGATTGTCATTTGTATTGATATCCTGTTTGAACTTAGACAAATCACCTACAATTTTTGTCCTCTAGAGTATTCACTTTTAAGATTAATATAACAATTCATAGCTGCTCTACAAAGGTTTAGTAAACTTTAATTCATGTTTGTAAAGCACTTTGATGTCTTTGCAAGAGAAATCACTGTAATAATTGTAAAAGTGCAAAGTACTTTTAGCTAAAGTACACACATTTTCACAGGACATACCTTCATAAAAAGTGAGCTTGATTAAGTAGATAGTAACCATTCACATTCATTAAATCAGGAAGTGTATATGAATATTTAGTGACAAAAATGTGCTAACAAAGAGAAATCTTTAAAGGTGTCAATCTATCACTGCAGAAAATATCTATCCAAGTTTAAAATCAACATGATAGAATATCTACGTTAGTAAAATGACATTTCTCCTTTGGGGAAGAAAAAGAAACAGAATTGGTTAAGTATTTTTGAGCACATCCATTTTAATATGCCCACATATTTTGCAATCATATTAACTAAAGCTGAAATTAAAAGTATAGCTGCATTGAAGTAAATTACGTAAGGAAAGATAACTTTCAAGTCGTTAGTATAAAATAAGTGAGTTTAATGAAAGGAGGCCAGATAATTCAATATTATTGTTTTTATTACTTTTTAACCATGATAGCTTTGCTAAGGATAAAATAAGCTGAACTTCCTGGAACCAGCTACTCATTTTCAGAAGATCCTAAGATTTTCCTTTGGCAGTCATTGTAAGTCAGGCTGCCAGCAGTAAAATCTAAATAAGCCTAGGAATTTCTAGGGCATTATCAGATGTCAGGCATTCTATACTTAATTGATCTCAAATCCTTTATAAAACTTGGAGCAGCAATGTGTGCCAAACAGTAAAATATATCGCAATATTTAATTAAGCCTGGATTTAATAAGGCAAATCCACTATGTAGAAAAAAAAAAAAATCAATAATTTGACCACTCTGTCCTCAAAAGTATTTGATTAATTAGAATTGTATTTTTTCTTTAACTTGGTCTTTAACTCAAGCCTAAATAATATTTTAGGCTCTTTATCCTTTATCCAGAAGCCCAAAAGGGTCTGTGCCTGATGTCTCAGATAAAGCAGAATTATATCTCTGAAGATTTTCCAAATGACAAACTTGTTGCAGAGGTAGTGACACATCCTCAGACAAACACGAGAGAGAAGTGACTTCTGACAGAGAACAGCAATGTTAGAATGATGATCAGGAGAGGACCTGTGATACCTCTACAATAAAGGTGAAAGGAAGAGTGTTTGGCTGAAAGTCAACACCATTGGCCAAGGAAAGAGAATTGCTTTTTTACATCTTTGCACCTGTAATTATGTTTCAGCTTGTAATATTGTCTAACCACTTCTGACAACCTGCCAAAATGGAGATGGGAAAGTCTTATAATAAATTGCTACAGAAATCACCCTTCATCTATTCGGTTCAATACTACAGCAACTTTCAGTATGCAGAACATACCCCTCTTATTTTTAAGTTTTCCAAAACAGATGAGATAGCCTTGATAGTTTTCACAAACAAACAAATAAATAAACAAGCCAAGGAAAAGCCAAGGAAAAAACACAGCTTTTTCAAACCATGCTTAGGTATGGAATTGAAAGCTACAGGCAAGCCACTTCTTCAGTCTTAACTTTGTGTATTAAGAGAGCACAAAACACATAGGAACCCTGTTATTCACTTTCCAATAAAATACTGTTATTCATGTTACAACATGTCACAGGCTACCCAAGCAAAAGAAGTCATGGCCAGAGAAATGTGTTGGAATTACTATGCAGTAATCAAATAATTGCAGTGTCTACTACAGAGGCAATCTCCAGAAGCAACTCTTAGCAGTATGCATCTCAAAATACCCTCAATCAGGCTCCAGTCCAAAGCATGGAAGTAGGGCTGATTTTTCTCATTCATTCTGTTTGTTCATTTGTTCCACTGATAAGGAAAATGCATTCATTTTTATTCTTGATTTTTGTACTGTTGCTCATCCAGTACTACCTCATCTACAAGAAACTACAGTGATGAGAAGAAACACCATCCAGTGATTTGGATTATTCTCAGACTGGATAAATTTTGCAGTAAGCAAAAATGTTCCTTTCAATCCAGAAGTCTTATTTAAAAGAACTTTTTACACATTCTATTATGATTCTTGAAGCTGAAATATTTTCCTTATCACTTTGTCTCATACAAGAGAACTTTCTTAGTTGCTACTCATCATTCCATGACCGTTCTTTGCTTGAAGTTTCTAAATACGCCTGCTAACCAATGCATAGACATGCACCTTCAGGATGCCGGAAAAACAGGTTGCAGCACAGGGCACATGCCACAATCCTGATTTTCAAGGATCAAGAACCCCAAAGATACCTTTTGTTAACTAGTCTTCTTGAAATTATACATAATTCAAATTAGGTTATTGTAATACAAATAAACATCTATTTACAACATCTAAAATAAACAACACTGTTATGAAGCTTGTAAGAGATTAAGGTGAGAACATTTATTTACACAATAACTACATACAAAATGTATACCTCTTTCTTCATCCCTCCGTAGTAATACAATCAGCTGTGGATGCTAACTCAAAAACTGTGATTAGGGACTTCTATCAGCCTGCATGTCTCTCAGTTTCCATTCTTCCTAGCTAGTTGTTATGGTATTTTTCCCCCTTGAATCCTCTAATTCTCTCAACCAAAAGGAGAATCAGTGCTTTTCTCATAGACAAGTGAAAGATACTTTCCATGTCTGTTGATTCACTGCGTAAATTGGAGCATGAAATGTACCTTTTAACTGAAACTTATTTTATACTCATCTGTATTTTGGGTGTGTGTTTAATGAAACACAGTAGGTGTGGCTGGAGAAGGTAAACAAGGGCCATTAAAACAATGAACGGGGCGGAGCAGTTGACTTACATGGAGACATTGAAAGGATTCAGACTCTTCAATCTATGAATAAGAAGGCTGACAAAATCATGAATGCAGAACTATTACCCAATCTCAATAAAACTACTAAGCAATTGTTTTAAAACAGATAACAGCAAGTTTTTCTTAAAGCAGCAAGTAGCTTTAGATTTGCAACTGGTTGCCACAAGAAATAGTAAAAGCAGATACTACCCTCAGGTTTTAAAAATATAAGACAATTTCATGAACAACAGGTCCATTAGAGAGTACTAAACAGAATAGGCAGCTACCCTAATGCAACAATTGTGGATCCTGGGGTGCCACAGGAAAAACACTGCTCTCTTCAAGTGGTTTAAATCAAATGAGAATCAAAGTCATTTATTGATTTACTAATGATATATAATTAACCAGCAATCACTGAACAAAACAGTCAAGACCAATCACAGCAATACAACAGATAAGCCACAACACCAGATACCTACAAGATACATTTACATTCCTTACCTCAGACACTAGGACTAGGTAGAAGTTTCTAGTTCGATTTAGCAGAAGAGATTAAAGAAAATTCACAACTGAATGTTCTTAATTTATTCTTTAAATTTTGTATGTTGAGGAATCTGCACTGTCATAAGCAGTTTTTCATTTTGGCATACCAAAAGTGCGTATCAAAGCTTAGGAATCTATCTGAGAAAAACACAGTGTTTTCAGTTCTATTTTAGGTTGGGCATTCAGCATTTCTTATCTTGACATATCTCTAAAACTCTAAGTGATCAGCAGTTAAGATAAACTTAATTAAAACGATCTCAGCAAAGAGCCTTAAATGAACAGATTTAGCTTAGAAAGTCTAAGACATTAAAGGCATTAAAAAGGTAAAGCACTTATATATGATAACTGCTGGATCTCATCCTCACT
>VWYH01009880.1:0-35405 GCA_013399365.1 Pampusana beccarii | reverse complement strand
CATTGGTGTAGAGGCACTTCAGCATTTGGGAGGCTTTTTGGGACAGACTCTATTAACTTTCCATATACTCTTTCAATAATTTTCAGGGAAGAGTCCCACTACTTTCTCCAGAGGTTCAAATGCCTCATTAAAAACCTCAACTTTGGCTGTTATGGCTTAGAACTACTGTATTGAGAAGCACCCTTGCATAAAAAGTTAAGACTTGAAGAAACAAGAATAAATGCTTATTTTGGCCCTGTCAGAAAATATCTTTGAATAAATTTCTTCCACCTTTCTTTTGAAGAAGAGAGCACTGAAGTCTGTACTACAGATTTCAGAAGATTCCTAATTCTTGCCACCCACTACACATTCAAAGACCAAGTGTAGAGGGATCTCTATGGAGAAGTCCTGTAAATCCCTAAGAAAGTAAAAGTAATCTTTCCAAATTATTTTGGAAATAATCAAGTACCTGTTAACGATTTCTGGAGAGAATACAACTTATTTCTGGAGTGGGGAAGTAGAACAAATGGATAAAGGATTTTGATAAGTAATCAATCTTGGGCAACAGATACCACAGAATATTTTATGAGCTCAACAGAAGGAAAATACTTCATGTTAATTCTTCGTAGATTAATTCATAGAAATGAATTTTCTATGAAAGCAGATGTGGTAACAGATGATAGCATGAAAGCAGAGCCACTATTCTGTTTGCATAGCTAAAAATATAAAATTTAAATTAAAAAGGAAGGATAAAGACCAGCCTAGAACTTCTGGATAAAACTTTAGCTGCTATGGTACCTTTACTGGAGCAGAAGTGAGGCAAAAATTTCTGTCACAGAGAAATTTTACAGCATTGAGTAAGCAAATAACCAGTCATAAGAACAAATATACATCTGCCATCTCTCAAATACAGGTTGTTTCAAAAAAGATGAACCCAATTGCAGAGATATAACGATTTCAAATTGGGTTCAACTTTNTGCCATCTCTCAAATACAGGTTGTTTCAAAAAAGATGAACCCAATTGCAGAGATATAACGATTTCAAATTGGGTTCAACTTTTTGAAACACCCTGTATTTGAATTGCAAACAGAACTTGTTCCTCATTCAGATTCTGTCAATCAGACAGTCCTGAAGTAATTCAAGGCTGTACAATCACATTCTCCAAGTCTCCAGAAGTCCTTGCTACTTTCATGTCAGAAGTACAGAAATGCAGTCTGTACTTGTATCTTCGGTAATTGACTCACATTTCTACGTTATATAAGAAAGCTTAGATATTATAACATACTTCCTGTGATCTTTCTCTGGACTGATGATATCTAGTGCCATTCTTTTTATCCTCCAAAAAAACCAAATATTTTGCTAATTTTCTTTATCAAAGTTTGTGACTTGTCAATCAAACTTTCAATGACTAATGAAAGTAGCAACAAAAAGCTCAGCATAGATACTTGCTGTTTGTTCATCGCTGGAAAATTTATCAGCATAACCAATCACTTTCACTCCAAATTATAGGCCAAAATCTCACTGTCAGGGATCACGTATTCTAAGTAACACTGTTATTATCCACACCTCTTCAACACATTTCTAAAATGCAAAATTAGGGGAAGTAAATGTCTGGCAAGATTCTTACAGCATCAAGAACTGGTTCTCTCAATCAGGGTTCATTAATCTCTTTAAGAAGCCAAAATGGTAGCACCATTAGTAACAATATTTCAGTTGTGTGCTTTATCAATGAGAAAAGTAAAGCTAACATACAGGTAAATAAAAAAAGTTCCTCTTGCACTTTTTCAGCCCCTCTAATGCTGAAATGTTACAATCTGAATTGTACAATCAGATTGTTTTCAGAAATAATCTGAAAAGGTACATTTTCAAAACAGCTTCCCAGACAATCAATTGAAACAGCAGCAACTTTAAGGAAAAAAAAAAAAAAAATTAAAATGTTTTTCTGGCTGAGTGGTAATCATATATTTGAGTGGAAGAAGCTTAGATTCACAATGTTGTTAAACTGATAAGCTCAACAAACATGGATTTTGTGTAATGAGTTAAAGAAAAACAACCACATTTAGTCTTTGCCATTTACACAAGTCTTGCAACAAGTCCTTTAGCACAAGACCTCCTAAAATACTGATGGTGCTGGCATGCTATACAAGTACTTCTCACTTGCATAAGTCCAATACCCTCACTTTCTCTAGAATCTCCCCATCACCTGTTCTCCCTCTCCACCTAACCTGACCATCCAGAAAGATTTAATTTTGTTTCAGGGCTAAAGAGAAGAAAGCATTGTTGCATCTTTTTACTATTGCCATGTAAATACATAAGCACTGAAAAACTAAATTAGCAAGAATATACCCAAAGCCCTAACTCGCTAAGTCTCACATATCTCAGTCATAGCTTCTTAGGGATAATATTAAAATCAGCAGTACGTATTCCAGATTTTAGTAAGAAGAATTATTTTTCTCAGCTGATTGACGGTTCTCTATTCCTTCTCTTCAAGTAAAGTTTTCAGGCTTCATTTATTCTATATATATTGTGTTCACTGAACTATTTTTAATTTTATGTTCTTAAAATTTGATGATTGCAATCGAGACAAGGGTTGCATATTAAAACATTTTTAGTTGGTTAAGAGTTCAATACTCATAATGCTGCTTTTAAACCTTTTCTTATGTAAAGCAACTGAAACTATTCTTATAAAGAATCTAATCCCCATATCAGAAAAGATTTAAAATTCATTTGTCCTCCATGAATTTGAGCTTTGTTTTGAAGTATGATTAGTCAAATTTTGGACCTTCAGAAACTTCTTCTGGATTGGGGCTCAAAATAATTTTGTATCTAAAACTTTATGACATACACTTTAGTATGATTGGAATACAAAAGTCAGGAGAACTAACTAAATACCTCTTTAAACTCTGTTCTTTAAAAATGGAAAAAAAATACATTGATATATATACATGACTTCTAGACTACCTTTAAGGGTTCCATCGCTTCCAGCTGGAGAGCAGACTGACTGTGGTGACCTCAATGAAAATGATGCAGCGTTCCTTACTGAAGGATCACCATCCTAAAGTGAGAATGATAAAAAATTAACATTATGAACATGAACACTTAACAAAGACTGAAATTAGCACATATACTGATAAAATGGATGGGATGAAAAAGCATACAACAAATATTAGAACAATATTTATTTATATAAAAATCTTTGTAATTTAGACTGCTATTATGACTACTATATAGGCAACATTCCAGAGCACAATCAGCCTTAAGAAGTATCTAGAACCAGAACATGCACACAAAAATAAATCTTATGTATATGTCTACTAGCTAAATAAGCACTTTTGGTTGACATTAAGATTCCATTTATAAGTTTTTTGTTACATGCACTCATAGTAAAGAGCTGAAAAACAGAAAGATGAACAGAAAGACCAACTGAAAGCTGAGATAGATTGATGACAACTACACACTCCCTCTAACAATGGCCAAACAGCCAATTTCCATATGCATAGCAGCAGACTAGCCACTGTACACATTATGCCTTGTGAAAGCAGAGTTCACACCGCTTAAGGAAAAGGAAACAAAAGTTTGCTATTTATGGACTGAAGATGCTTACAAGGCAAAGAATAAAAATCCGTAAGAAACCAGTTTTTATCAGTTTCACCGACAATGGGTACTTATTACTTTATTTGATTTTTTTTTTCCCTCCCACAGCAAAATGAATTTAAAACTCAAGCTGTGCTATTAATTACACTTATTTTTGCAACAGTGCTTGCAAAAAGACTTGTTGCCTCATGTGAGGCCTCATGTGCAAAGAAATCTAATATTCAGATTCAATGCAATAAAAGAACCATACTTTAAACTTCCATGTGTTTTATTGCAATTCAAAATGAATTTCCTGATGTACAAGTTACTAGTTTATTTAATACACTGAAATTATGGAGCTGATTTTTTTCAAACCTGACTTATCTTTGAATTGTAATAAATCTCAAAAAAAACCCAAATATTTAAGAAAAAAAAAAAAACAACAACAAAAAAAAACCCATTTACTAACTTTTTAACATATGTTTTATTAGAAGAGGTCCTCTACCCATGACTGCCAAGGACACAGGCAAAGGCACCTTTCATTCATTTATCTAAACAGACTAATAGGTAGATGACCTTTCAGGTACACATGCCATTCCTACCGTAGCTGACAAATTTTCAGAAGTGCTCATTTACTGTTTCCTAGTTCAGAACTTCATCAAATGTTGAAATGTAAGCATGAACTTATATTCTAGGAATGTTCTCAACTTTATCAAAAAATGGTCCTTAAATTGAGTATATGCACAGTGAGCCTTCAAGGGTATACTTGCTGATTTTTTAAAATCGTGTACTGTAAATATACAATATCCTGTAACTATTCATAATTTTTAAAGCAACAAAATCTTAAAACTAAGAAAAATACTAAACAATAATTAAAGTTTTTAACTTTTATGATTTAATAATCCTCATCCATAACTATCTGTGTCAAAGGTCACACTGCTTCTAAAAAGCCTGCAATATTATGATTAAGCTTATTATTCACACATAGATGCAAAACTTTAATTAATCCAAATTCTTCAAACTGTTCTCTGCATGATAGCTACTAAAATCAGCTTTTAAAGATATAATTACTTTTTACCTTAAGTATTTCTCCAAATAAACTGAACAATGGTGGTATGTGTTATGTTTTCATAGTCTGTCAGATTTTAATGAGTTGCATTTCTAAGTTCTCATGAACTAGGATGCAGTTGCATTGCTTGGATCAGAAAATTAGGGGTGAATATATTTAAATACTTCCTCTTTAAACACTGTGAAATAAATTATCCTAATATTAAAGTTTTCTAAAATTCTTGTCTTAACCAAACCAAGATTCTCTTGAAAGTGTACCTTTAACATAGTTGGGGGATATACGTACACTTAATGCTAAGAACAGCTTCTTATTTTGAAAAATTTTCATTGCTGAATGAGAGACTGAGAAAAACATCTGATGTTTGTGTATTATGATAGATTCCTTCTTTACAAAACTCTATTGTTTAAGATACCACTTCTTAGCTAATATTTTAAATCAGCATAATTCCTGCATTTAAAAAAAAAAAAAAAAAAGAAAGAAAGAAAAAAAAAGAGAAGACTAATAAAACTAAGAACTCTCTTGGAGTTCTAGTGTATTGATCCTGGTAAGGCATTTAGGAAGCCTGGTATTAATAGTACACTTGTTGAATACAATATTTTTTTTCTTTGTTTCCACAAGCTAATTTAGGAAGACAAGAGTTGCCCACAGTTTTTGTAAGCTAAATAAAACATACACACACAAAAAAAGAGAGAGGCCTGCTTGCCTGTTTAGTTTTGTAATTACTGTTATGCCTACTGTTGTAGGCATCACTATGACCACACTGTTCAAAAAGCTGTTAAAAGACTGTGTGCCAAACTTGTAAAGAAGATTCCTAACATGCTTCATCCACAGGATGAGTTGCTCATTAAGAAGAAAATTAAGAAGTTCAAAACACTGTGGGAGAAAGTTTTTTTCCTTTAGATTCCTTTAGATTTCCTTTAGATTCAAGATTTCAGCAAGAATTTCTCCCACATGAACTAAAGTCATTATAGGAAAATGTCTTATAAAGAAAACAGGACATAAAAGTGCATAACAGACCAGTAAAAGAAAAGGTGTCACAATGAATTTTTGCCTTTGTCAACACTACTATATTACCCAATAAGTTATTCAAATATGTCAGGTCTAATTGACAGTTATGGCAACCTTCAAAATGACAAGTTAACTATATACCTATTTAGAATCTAGTATTGTTTGCATCAACATATTGCTACAATAATTGCAGAGACACTCTACCATTTATTTAAAATAAACTCACATGAGTAATTTTTTTTTTGTTTCATAATTTTGTCAGAATCAATGTTACAAACTCTTCCAAAGGAAAGAAATATCTAGAAAAAATTAAAACTCACACATTAAAGTTGCATGGTTGAGTGCACACATCTGAAACTCAAATATATTTTCAGCAGTTTTATTCATCAACAACAACATAGTAAAATATCTGACTTCTAAGGCAGCTAAATGCATACTTGCTTTATCATAGTAAATATGTGCTTTATCATAATAAACTGATCTAGGTAACATACATCACTACTTAGCCTGTGCACCATCTGTAGGTAGTCTTCATTTGAGCCATGTCTGGAATTATCAGCATGATGATTAGCTGAATTTCCAGACAATTGATTTGAAACTTTATTTTCATGGAGATTCCTCATCCCAGCTGTGACAATGGGACTGGATACTGAAGCTGAAATACAACAAAAAATATAAATAACTATACTGATATTTTCACACAGTTATCAACTCTAAAAAAATTCACAGAAAACACCATAATAGTGGATATTAATGAGTTGGATGCAAGAGGTCTGAAATCTGAACAATAATAAAACTTTCTTGATTGAATACTTTTGCCACAAATATCTTGAATAAAATTAGATATCCAAGATTTCAATTTTCAAGAGGATTTAAAACCTAAATTCCATGTACAGATTAGCCAAGATTCTCTCCACATCTATCCTAATCACAGTCAGTATCATATTCTTACAGGTTATAGAAAACTTTATTTTCCTCTATATAAATTGTATTCACTACCTTTAGTAACTTCCAAGGTATTCACGAGATACAAAACATTACATACAGAACAGTTATATGAATTCTAAGCACATTGATAACTTTAAGAACAGATGGTTTAAAAGAATCCAATAAGAATTCTACTTACCCAAAAAAACCCAAAAAGCCTAGATACTTAACAGGGTTCATGTTGTTCAAAATTTCTTTTAAAAAAGGGAAGAACAAAGAAATCCATTCATTCTGAAGGTCATCTTTGCCAGTTATTGTATACCTTGAGCATAATTCTAGCCAACTTAGTCTAGTCTATACTACAAAGATTTGGTAAGGCTAAATAAGCTGGCAGCAAATCTTATGTTACACTGGCAAAAATTAGGTTTTGCTGGTACGGGTAAACAATTGCTAACAAATAAAAGTTTGCGGGTTGTTTTGATTTTTCTATTATGCATACGTGACAACTACACAAAATGGGTGTACTTAAGGGAGGAGCAGTGTAACATGTACGTTTTACTATTTATTCTTCCTTTTTTTTTTTTTTTNTTTTTTTTTTTTTTTTTAAATAAAGTATAAAGTACCACTCTGTACAGTCAGGAAAGCAAAGCTTAAGCATACTTGAAAAAATCCCTATCAACTCAAAGATTTGCATTAAGTATGTGACTTCTTCAAAGAAATTAGAGAGCCATGAAACATGCACATGAATGTAAAGTTGACATGAGATCGGAGAATAAAACAAACATCATAGACTTACCTTGCTGCATCTGAGGATGTGGTGTATAACTTGGAGGATGTGAATATGGCATATATCCTGCAGGACTTTGAGGAGCATATGGACTAGGCACTGGACTATTCTGTTGTGCCAAAAATCTGTTACCAGAGCTTGTCTGTGGTGGCACAAACCGACTAAAAATAAAGTTTTAAAAAGTTGGAAAAATAAATTTAGATAAATTTAGTATTTCTTTTGGAATATTATACCTTTGGAACATTATAACTTCTGTAAGAAACAAAATTCCAGTGCAATCAAGAAACCCCTTCAAAAGCAGTATTTTAAGCTATTGATACCTTCCCAACTTCAATTATTACTTAAAAGCCACAGCTTGAGTATTGCATTAGTAAAAGTAAAGAACAGAATAAAAAGCATTCATAAGTCCTCCACCTAGGGAAAGGAAACAATGACACAAATATTTATTAAAATAAGATCTGCAGATTTACTAAACCAAGATATGCAATTTCCAAAAGTTAGCCCTAGAAGTTTCAATCCAAGTGACAGCTAAGTTTTAATTATCATATAACAACTAGCTCGCTAGGATTAACAAGGAGCCATCTACTCTAAATACGATTTTTCCAGTAAGATTTCAAAGAACTTCCTCTAACAGAACTATATTGCCAAGATATAGGAATGTGATAGGCAGTTTGATAGGACCTGACTCAAAGTCCACTGAATACAACTTATTCTTTCACTGGCTTTATCTTACACTCATCTAAAGATAGGAAGCCATGAAAATAAAATAGGCTTTTGACAATAATACATGTACATTATAACATGAGCTTTTCAAAATAAAAATAAACCAAATAAATACTTCAGAATGTACAATATATGCTTTCACAACCCTCAGTTCTAGATAGCAACTCTATGAAGGTAAGCTTCCATGGAAAAAAATAGCAAAGTATATAACACAAAGATTTTGCAAGGATTCATAATTCATATTCATAATTCAAACAACTTTCTTCAATACCACTTTTAGATATAAGTAAAAAAGTATACTGTTTTTTGTGCAGATACAGAGCATTTCATTTGCCAAAACAATTACACTAACTTGAAGTTAAATAAGTTTATTTTAATAATGATATCTAATAACTGGAGATTAAATTTGTTAAAGCCCAGTAATTGAGTTGAAACTACATGCAGAACTCTTTCCTCTAATCCAGAATACTTTTTTATATTAACAAAGGCCTGGATCACAGGTACATGATACTTGCTGACACTCAACTTTTGGAAAAGAACCAGAAAGTTGATGAGGAAGATGCTGGAAGACTGGCCAAACTACTGGGCCTACCCTCCTCTGAGCAGCCTTTTGTACAACTGTTACAGCAGTACTCCATGTTTTTACAAGCCTTCTTTCCCACCTCCTGTCACATTGGTACTGTTATACATGCCAGAACAGATAGCCTCTTCTATCCTCCTGGCACCAGTCTCAGCCTCTGCCACAGGTAGAGAACAGCTGGAGGGGTGGCAGGAGGCAGGGGGATTCCTTAAGTAGGAAAGTTAACCAAAATTATGGGAAAGAGAGAGAGAGCAGGGAATCATGAATAGTCAGAATACAAAGATTAACTCACTAACAAAAAGATGTTTCTTTGCCAACTGAAGAAACTCACCCTGCTGTCAAACAAATGCAAAATTTGTCTTGACACTGATCATCTTCCATTCACATACTTGCAACAAGAACTGACTGTCACTGTAGAAAGAATTTGCAGTTTGCTGCCCATCCCACCCCATTTGAAAGAAAGTGTTACCTGGAAGGGCTATGTGAGATAGTGGTTTGTTGATAATTGGAAGATGCAGGACTACCACGCATGGAATTCTGAGAAATATTAAACTGCGACATCATCATCCCTATTAAGAAGATAGCAACGTTACTTTACATGCATTTCCTTTTTAATCAATGAAGTCTCTCATTTCAGGAATTATTATATACAAAGAGATTATAGACTTTACAGACATTAGCATCTTCTACCTACAACTGTTAGAGAACATTAAAAGAGCTTGATTCTGTGTAAAATGTTCATTTTATACCATGACATAAAATGAGCGTTCCCTAAAGCAGTATTAATTCAATTATAAATATCAATGGTAGTTCCTTCGTCTGTACCTTAGCCAAAAACCTGCTAGTAAATAGAAACATTTTATAAGAGGCTCTATACTCCACACCCCAGACTAGTGTGCATACAGTACTCATTGTGCCAATAAGTAAAAGATTTGGAAACTTCACAAGTCAGAAGAACACAGAAAACTTGTCTCCCATTTTTAGAACAATACAGCAAACAATCATTTCGGGCTGAGCGATGCAAGATATTCTCCCTGCTCCCATAATGCCTTAGTGGTTCCTTTCTAACCAAGGACAAAAACGCTTTCTATTCCACCTCCACCACCTCAAAGAAGGTGCTGAAATATTCTCAACTGCAAAGAAACACCAATATCACACCTGTAAGCTCCCCCCATGCTTTAGAAATTCAGGAGGTGTACTAGATGGCAAGCTGCAAGTACCAATATACTTGAAACTAACTCACATCTTTATTAGGGAGAATTTAAAGTCATCTTTTTTTTTTTTCCTCTCTTCAATATAGGTACAAAGAATTTCCTAACCACCACATGACACTGGAAGTTAAAGTGGTACAGGTACACAAAAACTTATGACTCTTAACCAGGTGATTTTGATGACAGAACTGAATGTCTTGCAGCTAAAACAGCATCAAAATTCACATGCATACTACAGCTTGGCAAACTGCAGCAAGTGATCCACAGCCACGGGTAAAAGCGCATCAGTAACGCAAATATTTTAAATCAAAGGTTAGATAGAAGGCTGACAGTAGTCCCCAATCCAGTGTTCGGAAGCCATCAATCCTTGAATTACAGTTGTGCAATGCTTATTGATGAATTGATGGGGGAAGCATTATTTGTCCACTAGAATAGGATGCTCAGACTAATAGGTTGTAATGTCTTTGTAAACTATGCTGTTCCTGATTAGGACTGCATAAAGTAAGTTTAAAATATTTAAAGATACAGAGCTTGAGAGAAGCCATTGGGGTCATTGAGTCCCATCCCCCATAACTGCAGATGATCAGGGATCGATATCTAGTGCAAATATCCAGTCCTGGGCTGCTCTGGGCTAGTTTTCATGTGCTAATGTACTTTGAATGCAGCACTTCATACCTACCAGGAGGTAGTAACTGCATTCCTGGGGGATTATCCCATCTCTGCTGGGAAGAGGGGAAGAGAAAAGAGGTGACAGGGAGGATTTCTGAAACTAGCTTTGCTTGTGTGAATACTGTGTTAATTGAAATCGGTGATAGTAATTCAAGCACCCAGCATGCCCACTCGCCTATCACAGCCACTCTCAACACAGGTAGGTAGTAGTTAGTCAAACTAATAACCCTTAACATTCATGCACAGAAAGCTGACAATGTTCCCATATGATTATGAACTATACAGATGAAGTTTCACTTTATGATTCAAGCAAAGACTGCACTTTTAAAATACTTTAAAAATGTATCTATTTGTTTTCTANAACAAAAAAAACACAAAAAAACAAAACCAAAACAAAAACAAACAAAAAAAACCACAAAACAAACAAACAAACAAAAAAAAAGAAAAAAAAGCCAAACAAACCCACAACCCCTCCTTCCCTCCCTCTGCAAACAAACAAAAAAAGACAGGGAGTCCTGCTTTGTTCCTTCTCAGTTCTGGGCATTACAAATACTGGATCACAGTACAGAAGGACAATATTCAGAAGGAAAACAGTAAGGAAAGCAGAAGAGATTAATTTTAAATACTAGAAAATAGCCTAAGTTTTTAGCTGGCAAAATGCATTATGTAAGATCCCTACCAAACCCCCAACTATCCTACAAATATAGACTCTACAGAGATTACAAAATCTGTTCAGAAAGTAGAAGAAAACCCAACCCTTGCTGCCAGAACACATCAGTAAATCCTCCTTTGGCCTTGGAAATCTGAATGGGATGTTTTAACAGCTAATAAGGCTAGCACAATTTGCCAGCATCTAGCTTAAAGATCCTCCTATTTCCAGGTAAGAGTGAGGCCTTTTTCATAGAAAAAGTCACACTTTGGCTAGCTTTTCCAAATATTCATTCCAGGGCTGCATTCCTCTCAAAATACTTGGTCTACAGCTATGCTTTTCCCCTCTTCCCCCTTTCTTTCATTTTTTCTGATTTCACACTTATATTGCAATGTTTGCACTGGTACAAGTATTCAGAATTATGTAAAATAAAATATCCGAGGAAGTTTTAAAGTCTGATCTCTTCTGTTTCTCGGAAATCACTTTAGTAAAAGAACATCAACTATTCTTTTAAGTTTCATACTGAATTCTTTTTAATTCTGTACTAAGACCTTCCTTCAAACATAGGCCCAAGCACATTTACTAAAGATAAAGGTGCTTTTATTTAATTAAGGATTATTCTTAACCTATTGAATCGAGCTGCAAAAGTGTTTCCCCCTCTGATGCACAGAATTAGCAAAAATTAGAAAGAAATTAACTTGCTTTATCTTCTGCTGGAACAAATAATTTCAAAACCAATGTCTCCCTTTTGCACTGGCAAAAATAATTTTACTCTACAAAACTGGTGGAAAACTGATTCAAATGTATGTTCTTTGTGAAACCACTCTGCAAAAACTGGCAGGACAGTCACAACTCTTCCCACAGCTGGAAGAAAAAAATAAAATCATACTCTGCCACAGCTACCACCAAACCAAGAATCTGGAGACTGTTTTCAGAGCTTAAATTTAATTATATATGTATCAATGAGCTACTAAATATTTAGCACTGCCTTTCACATTTTCATTCCAGAAAATTTCTGGATTCTTTCAAGGAATATTACGTGTTCTGTCCTTAGCAAGTTCTTTTCAAATATTGTATGGCTTTTTACTCACTAGCCTAGGTGAACAGTCTAAATAATCTCATTTTCTTATTTTTCCCCTTTAAAAACACCTTACACTTTCTATACCCTGTGGACTCCAGTAACACTTCTATCTATTTCTCTACAATGCTAGCAAAGCTTTATCCTCACACTGTGAAAACTCTAGAAATTCTCCTACTCATTTCATAGTTTAGTATTTAAAGAAAATATTTCAGCTGCAAATGAAGAAGTCTCCAGATCTACAAGTAGAATCTGTCTGATTAATCCTTTGCTTGGTCTCTCCCCTTCTCCATCTTTGCTATCCAGCAATATATCTCACTAAACCTCAGAAAAGAATTAGCTGTCAAAACAGCATCACTAATTGCTGAGAAGAGGAATGGCAGGGAGGAGTTAAGTATGGTTCATTCAATCTTATTCCTTACCCCAGAACTATTAAGAACTTCCGCTACAAAGATGCACTATAATTGAACAAATTTCAGTAAAGCTTTTTCCCAACTTCAATTATTTTCTTAGATAAATATATGAACCTAGCCATGAAGAGATTCAAATAAAATTACAGGGTGTTTCAGAAAGATGGACCCAATTTCAAAGCAGTAGTGATTTCAAATTGGGTCCATCTTTTTGAAACACCCTGTACTTTAAAATATAAAATCCAATCACTCATCCTAGAAATTAAATTTTGTAGTGAAATTAAACATTATTTTTTACAAAAATTCCTGGTAGAATTTATTTCCATGCTTATTCTAATACAACTGCTCTTGGAAGATGGCAAGATACATATCTTTATATCACAATCAAATACAAGGTAAAACATAAATATCACAGTTGTNATTCTTTGGAAATTTGGAAGTAAGCAAATTAAGAGGCAAATGCATTTTCAAATTATAATAAACCATGAGTCAAGTTAAAAAAAAATACACCACCACAAAAACAAACAAAAAACCCCCACCCAACCAAAAAAGGAGACAATTTTCTGTTAAAATATATAGGAAAAAAAAAAGTCTGCAAAGCACTGTTCCCTGTCTCTATTATTTTTCCCTCTCTTGTTTAATGAATGTAAGAAGAGGCATTCCTATTAGCCTTCAAAATTATTTTCTGTTAATAAGCATTTGTATATACATGCCTGTCAGTTTCAGACTATTATAAAAAGTTTCTTATGGCCACTTTTGTATTGTGATCTTCTCCATAAAAGAATAGCACTTCGGCATAATATCAAGAAAGTATTACTGTAGGAGTGAAAATAAGTTATGTGTGAATGTATAACATTCAGGTTGCAATCCAACATTTTGATAAACTTTGATTTTAAAAAGGAAAATTGGCATATCTTTGACATCACAGTATTCCCTTAGAACCATCAAAAATGTAACAGATTTTCTATAAATGCATCTGTGTTTTCACTTAATGTTTGCTTTAATGACTTTTAAAAGCTACTTCCATTTGATCAAAACAACTGATTGGAACATGTAGGAAAAAGACAGGGCTGTCAACATAAGACAATTCAAAGGACACCTGGGGGAGGGGGGGNAAGCAAGTAATCTGCTAAGCAAGCCTAATAAAAACCCTGCATGTTCTAATTTTCAGATTCTCACAAACATCCTTCTCAATCCAGTTAATTTTGATTTCAAGGAATAAGGATGGTTATCTGATACAGCTGAAGTTCAAAATACATACATGTGATCTGTTGACACCTGATTGAGACTGTGTACGAGCTGTGAAACCAGATTTTCATCCCTGCAAGCCAGAAGGCAGTTCACCTCTTCAGCTATCCGTCCATTGAAAAGCAGGCTTTTTGTTGTTGTAGCAGGTAAAGGTGATGGAAGAGGCAGCTGGTTCAAAACTGTTATCAGAAAACAAAGAAATTCAGAAAACACAAGCATACAAAGATGGACACCTTCTTACTCCCTCATGTGATTAAGGAAGAAAACCTGACAACTCCGTCTGAAATATATGGAAGATTTCTGGATTTTTTTTTTTAATAAAGAAAAAACACACACACACACACACACACACACACACACACACACACACACACACACACACACACAGACTGCACTCCAGTTTTAATACTATAATGCAGTCAAGTCCATAAGTTATATTATTATATTATTGTAAATATTTAATTAAGGGAAGTTTTATGAATAAAAACATACTTTTAAACATTCCAGAATACTAAGTTACTTAATGTTATAGCAGTTTTTTCTTGGAGCTGAAGGCATGGATAAAAGGAAGGAAATACAAAATCCTTGTAGCTGCATGTAGTACTGTAAGTGCACTGATCATATTAAGTTTTCTACTCTGATCTTCATATTTAATTAGTGTTCCCACTTTGGTGAGGGTAGATAAAAATAAAAATTAAAAAAATAAAATTTAATAAATAAATAAATAAAACACAACCAAAACTAAACAACCCAACGACCAATTTAAGCCACTAATGAAATTCTCAATTGATTCTTCTCCTATTGTATTCATTTTTATGTAAGTAATCTTCTCAATAAATGGCTAGTATCGTTGTTTGGAAAGATCACTAAAATGTTAATTCAGTCAATATTTCGGTCTGGTGCAAAAGGAATTGCGGTTTTTGCATTGTTGAAATTTACCATTTGATATGGGAATACATTCTTAAATAAATGTGGTTATGTTATACATAATTTAAATGTGCTTTTCTTGCTTTATGTTTTTTTGCTACTGACTTATTACTTGCTGTTCATTTTGTATTTATTTTGGACTATGGAAATGATGTTAGACAAAAAGCAAATTCAAGCGATTTTCTTATTAGAGTTCAAAATGGGTCATAAAGCAGCAGAGACAACTCACATCATCATCAATCGCCATATTCACCTGACCTCTCACCAACCAACTGCCACTTCTTCAAGCATCTCGACAACTTTTTGCAGGGAAAATGCTTCCACAACCAGCAGGTTGCAGAAAATGCTTTCCAAGAGTTCGTTGAATCCCCAAGCACAGATTTTTATGCTACAGGAATAAGCAAACTTATTTCTCGTTGGCAAAAATGTGTTGATTGTACTGGTTCCTATTTTGATTAATAAAGATGTGTTTGAGTCTAGTTATAATGATTTAAATTTCACAGTCCGAAACCGCAATTACTTTTGTACCGACCTAATACCTATTCACAAATCTTGGTAAAAAGATTTGTTTAATGAAAACAGCTATCACAATATTTCAATCAGATTATAAATGAGCATAATATACTTTCAGAGGGCATTCTTAGTTCTACAGGCATAACAAGGAAGTGTACCAAATAAGAAGCCTTGACCAGATGATTTGGCAGGGCTACAGAGATGGGAGTAAGCCAGAAGAGGCCAAAAAGCTTGCCACATAGGAAAGTCACTTTCATGGGTCCATGAAAACAAGCTGACTCTGACTTCAAGTTCCCAGTCTGACTACATTAGAAATAGCTTCAGAAAAAAACAACTGTGAAATATACTCTTTTGGCTCTTTTATATTTTGAAATTCTTAAAAAAAAAGTGGGAGGGGGGCACCACAGAATTCCAGTATTCTTTTTCCTCTATACAATTAATATCATTACCCTATTTAGAAATAAACTGCAATTCAAATAAAAGCATATAATATATTAAAATAGCTAGCTTTCGTTACTTGCATTAGATTACCTTGAATGTACCTTGAAACTTGGAAAAATTAGCAAGATCAGCAAAACATATTTACTAAAACAGTATAAATTCAACTAGTTAACTGAGCCTACTCTATTGCCTCTAGTCATCATGTCCTCCATGTTTTTAGGGCAACAGGACTTGTCCATTCCAGTACCTTATTTTCACATAGAGAGAAATAAGGTGAAACAATGACAAGCCTTTCTCTTTCACCTACTCCAGAGTTTCTAAACATTAGATAAATACCTCAGATAAAGAAGAAAACACACCTAACACAAGGGCTAATCCCACCAAAGGTAGTCCAGTGTTACAAGAAACTCTTGCACCAGGAGTTTGACCAGTGACTTCTACCCATTAAGTATTTTGACTTCTTTAGAAACTTACCTGCAAATACTTAGTGCTTGAAAACTACCCATAGCCCAGAACCTTATGATTTGCATCCTGATGGCCCATTATTAGACACACATAATGATACATATAAATACATAAGCAGCATCTTCCAATTTGATATTTCAGAATATCAGAAAGACAGGAAGAAGTGAAGTTATTTTCCCCTCAAATACATCTGCTTTTTTTTTTTACTGTAGGCAATTAAATTCAATTACTGGGTATATACTTTCAGTGTGTCTTGGAAAGTCTCCAAATTTCAGCAGTATAATAATAAAAAACAAGAGCTCAGAAGAAGCACTCGGGTCACTGAGTCCAATTACCCTCAGACAGACAACCGAGCTATAAACTCTTGCTTACACTTTATAACCAAGATGCATCTTTGTCCCAACTTCTCTTATTGGAATAGTTGTTCTAGTACCTCATTATTGTAAGGATAAATCTCCTCTTAGTTTCCAATATAATTTTTTTTTTTTTTTGATTTTGCACCACTATCAGCTCTTGATGTAGTGATTTTCCTTTCCTTGCATTTTGTCTTCCTGATGTATTTAAAGACAGCACACACACCTCATCTGCTCCTTTTGTAGGCTGAACAGCCAAGAAAACATCATAGGTTCAGCTGCTTATTTCTGTTCTAGCAGACATTCTTTGCATTCTGTAATTAGAGCAAATTTTTGTACTTTGTCCAAAACTAAGGAACTAGGTTTCAAGTATATTCAGCATATTCCACAACTCTCTCTAGCTGAACATGAGTCTAATCTTCTCTCTCTCTCTTCAGTGAAGAGGATGAGATGTATGTTTTAGAGAAATATTTTATCATTTATGTTTTTCTTTATTTGTGAGGTATGCAGATATGTTACTGAATGATATTTCAAACAAACTCCTATATTTTATGTTTCTGGTTTACTTAAGGGGGGTTTTTTAACCTACATTTCATTTCATGTTTAAATTAGCATATTTTGTTTGAATATATTTTTTAAATTTGAGTAATGACAAAAATAACTTTTTTAATACCAAATCTGATTTTGAACATATTTACTTTCAACAACTTTAAAAATAAAACTAGTTTTAGTATTTTGAAAATGCAGGTATTTACTGAAAAGGCAAAAAGGAACACAGCAAAGAGACAAAAAAAGAAGAGTACTTACGGTCCGTAAGACTAGCAATCCCTGCAAGAGTAGTGATNAAAAAAAAAAAAAAACACACACAAAAACACAAACAAATAAATAAATAAACAAACAAAGAAATAATAAAAACCACACAAACAACCACACAACACACAAGCAGAAAACCAAATTAAAATTCTCAGTTTACTTAAAATAATTTTAAATTCAATAACATAAGTACACAGACCATAAGCTCAGCTGCATACTAAGTAAATTTTGTCAAAAATGAGTGGAATAATGTAGAATTTAAATACCAAATGGCATTAAGCAATCAAAAAGCAAGATTTTGGTCTCAGAAGCAGAGTCCTTCACCAAAAAAGATGCAAGATAAGGCAATCAAAAGAAAAATTGCTCAGGTTATAACAGTACCAACTCAAAAATTGGTAACAAAACTTTTGTTCGTTCATACTGCAGTGGACAGCACTTAATCCATAACCAGTTTAAGCAATTAGCCGCTATATTCACTTCCCAGTTTTGGAGGAGATATTTTTCATATAAGAAGCTAGCAAAAACAAAAGGAATAATTTACAGATGCAAAATTCAAGTAGTAAACAAAGCAACAAATACAAAAGCATAGTATATTTTAAAAGTAGTAGCTATTTCAAAATTGATCTGAAAATATCTATTTAGTATTAAACACTTTCTTGTCAAACTACCGCCAAGAAATGTTTCACCCACTCCACAGAAATAAAAGGTTTAGTCACCACTGAACTAGCTTGTTTCCTGTAAAACAGCACAGTTTATATTCAACTACTGAAAAGGAATTTGTTCATCCAGTTTACACTAACTATAAAAATCCCAATTGTAAGGAAGTCCACACTATTAAAAAAAAAACAAACAAAAAACAAAAACACAACACTGAACCTGCCCCCCAAAAGATCCTTACAATAATTTCAACTGCAGTTCCAAAACAACAATTTACAAAGACCACACATTACAATCCACTATTGTTATACTAATGAAATGACAAAAATCGACCATATTTTCTGAATACAAACAAAATAAATTACAGGAAAATAACTTGATATATGCATACATTCACCTATTATAGACAGGTTCCTGTGTTAACAGTTTGTGAAATACTAAAAAGATGACTTCTGTCAGAATTTATGTTTACTGAGCATTCTGAAATCATTGTTTTCTTACCCTTACTTTACAAGCCAACATTTTTGCAAATTACATATACAATACATATAAACCAAAAGATCACTGTAATTTCCTTAATAATTTTTATCTCATTCTTTCTTATGCCACTCCAATGACATTATATAAGGAGGACACCACTGCTAATACATATGTACAGATTCCAAGACAAGGAAAATGAATATTATAAGCCTTTTTCCTGCTCAAAGTTTTCACAAACCACTGAAGTTAACTTTTCAAAGTTTCTCTATCCACACACAAGTGAATTCTTCGGAGGGGGAGACCACACAACCAACACACACAAAAACCCCACCCAACACTGAGGTTAAACAGAACTGGCAATGAGTTGACTCTTTTTGCTGCACCTGCTACATGCTCATTCCCACCACTAAATTTCATGTGTTTATTAAAAATATAGCACATTACAGGTGCAGAAAAATAGTTAAGGAAACTGCTGCAGATAGATATCCTGTGTGGGTTGTTGTGTTTGGGGTGTTCTTAATCCAGGATAAAACAGCCTTCAAATACCCAGAGCAGTTTCAAATGCTACTTGATACTAGAATTTCTTTACCTGAAACAAATACCAATATACACAGAATTTCAGTGATTTCTTAGTTCCATAAATAAACAATTCTTAAAGGGACGAAAAAACCAACCAAACAACAACAACAAAAAAACCCGCAACCCATGAATCTGCAACAAAAAAACCCAGAAGAGCTAACAACACTTTTAGAATTTAAGTTTTCATTGAAAGGTAAGTAGTTAAAGAACATCTTTCACACAGAAGTTGTATATACAAGAAAAAGTTCATGTCTGATGATCTCTCCTCTCCTGACTGAGACTGCATCAAAGCTTACTAAGGCCACATCACTAGCCAGTACTATTGGAAATCCTGTATGTAAGGGGGTACAAAATCTGTTCACTTTCCCTTCCTGATTGCCTGGGAAAGTTGTAAACATCAGAGGCCATAAGGGAAAGTGATGGTCTCTCTAAAGGCAGTCAAAGAATGTTACAACAGAAGAATGCTATAGGGCAACGCTAACACAACAATAAATGGGGGCCATGAATGTAAGCAAGAAGAAATGAGAATGGAGCTTCTAACCATCAGAGATGACACTCTCTGGAACAGCCTTCCATTAGGAGTAGTAGCATAGAGAGGCAACAACATTACTTTAAAGATGGATCATACAGATGTTACTGAAGTGGTTGCCTGCACCAGCTGGGAACTAAGTACTGCGATTCAAGAAGCCTGCCTCTTACACCAAGAAGTTTTTGTAAGTATGACAATGGGGGTGAACAGATGAGAGTAAACAAAAGATGAAGAAAGACTGAGAGGATTAAGTGATGGGATTAGTTTATACAACAAACACAACATGAAGAAACCACATGGGAATTTTGGGTCCAAATATTACATCTGTTATGTTAAGAGCAAAACTGCATCTGTTATACAACTGGCAAACAAGGTGGGATTCAATTCCAGAACTAGATACTGAGGTCCAGTGAAACTAGAACTCAAATTTGATGTCACTGAGGAAAACGCAGAAAAGGATCTGGGGGTGTTGATCAACAGCCAGCTGAACATGAGCCAGCAGTGTGCCCAGGTGGCCAAAAAGGCCAACAGCATCCTGGCTTGTATCAGGAATAGTGTGGCCAGCAGGACTAGAGAAGCAATTGTTTCACTGTACTCAGCGCTGGTGAGGACCCACCTTGAATCTTGTGTTCAGTTTTGGGCCCCTCATCATAAGAAAGACATTGAAGTACTAGAGAGAGTGCAGAGGAGGGCAATGAAGCTGGTGAGGGGCCTGGAGCATAAGTCTGATGAGAAGCAGTTGAGGGAACTGAGGCTGTTTAGCCTGGAGAAAAGGAGGCTGAGGGGAGACCTTACCACTTTCCACAACGACCTGAAAGGAAGTTGTAGCATGGAGGGTGTTGGTCTCTTCTCCCAAGTAGCAAGTGATAGGACAAGAGGAAATGGCCTCAAGTTGCACCAGGGAAGGTTCAGATTGGATATTAGGAAAAAAATTCTTCACAGAGAGGGTTATAAAGCTGTGGAACAGGTTGCCCAGGGAAGAGGTGGAGTCACCATAGATGAGATACTTAGGGACATGGTTTAGTTGTTTAGTTCTAGAGTTAGGTTATGGTTGGACTCGATCTTGAGGGTCTCTTCCAACCGAAATTATTCTATGATTACTAAACTCACTCATTTAGGGAATTCAAAATATCAAGCAGTTAGGGAAAAAAAAAATTGACAGCTCAAGACATGTTCTTTCATACAAAACATCAGAATAGCATGCAACAATTAATGGTTTGACTGACAGACAAGCTTTCTTGTGTTTTAGTTTTGTTTTTTCATTTCTCAAATGTAACAAAGTAATTAAAAGTAATACATTGTAGAATGGACAGGAACAGGTAAAATTAAGGGAGGAAGAGAGGATGAAAGTAAGTTGTGAACAATTTAGGTAAAGAATCAGTGAATACTCCAGTGAAAGACAGACTACAACCAGGGAGGAAAAACAAGCAAAGAAAAAAAACCCACACCAAACAAACCACTACCAACAATAAAACAAAACATACCAAAAAAACCCAAACAGATATTGCAGCATCTGACTATCAATGAAACAACCAGAGGACTCTGACCACTAGTTACCATATGAAGGTTCAAGCTCTGTATTTATGAAACACTCCTCTTGGTTGAAATACATTCTTGTCTCCTCAACAAAAGTATCAATTCTTCCATGGCTTAGTTATGTACATGCATGAGAATGGTGGAAAACAAAATAAAGGGAAACATCTGTTTATGTGCAGTAATACACAGGCTCAGTAGTAATGCAAAAATAAGTAACACACCTCAGGATTTAAACATTTAGTATGTACACTTAAATGTTTAATACCCCATACTCCAGGGTATTCTTTAACTTATTATGTCTTTAGATTTAAAAAGAAAAGCTTTTATATGACTAACCTAATATATTTCTGAGAAGAAGATATAAAATTAGGTGCATTAAAATTAAATTTTAAAGAAGGGCTAGGGTATTAGATATCTATAGTTTTCTTTTTTAAAAGCATTATATAAAATAGAATAATTTAAATACAGTTATGTTTTATTTAGTTTAGACTATGAAATCTTTAGTTACAATGAAAATACTTTAAGAAGTGCTTTTCATTTCTTATATGTTGAGTAGCATTGTACTGATGTAACCACAGCACCATGATCAAAGTCGATTTCTGCAGCTGCACAAAGTAAACAAAGTACAACTCATTGATTAGCTACTTTATAATTTTGGTGAGCAGTGGACTTTTCTTTTAAAACAGCAAACATGCTATTATAAATTTAAGAAGCCTTGCCTCATAGCCAGTTTTAAGCTTCCACATTTTGCAATGAACTACTTTTCTTGTTAGATACTACATGAAGCTCTGCTAGTTATCAGTCTATAAACTGTCCTAAAAAAAATTAGTAAAAATAAATCGGTGAGAGAGACAGAAATAGAATTAATTAATATCCTCTAGTTCTCATTCAAATAAGATACAATGACTGAGTACATCATACAGATTTACCCACAAGAGGACAGATTTCTGGTTTCCATACCAGAGCTCCAGTTTGATAAAATGACAGTACTTCTGTTACAAGTTTCCAGAACAACATGCTTTTAAAAATACTTTAAAAAATACTAAGTAAGGAGATATGGTTGCCAAAACATAGTCTAACACTTAAGTTACATGGAAAAAAGAAGCATACACATTCATAATATAAAGCATCTTAACACTAATTCAATCTTGGAAAAAGTCAGTATTGGAAGTGAACAGTAATTAATAATTGATGCAGCTGTCTAAGGTTAAAATAGTAATGCAGGAAACCTGATATGAACCTAACCTGAGCAACCAAAGGGGGAGAGGAGGCAGCATGTGGGGAGAGGCAAAGAGAAAGAGGGAGAGGGGTGTCAGAAATCCAGAAGACTCAGTATTAATGATAAAAGCCCATGAAAACACATCAGCATTTATAAAACCAGGAAGTTCACAGCATATACAGAATAGTTTCACCTTCTACAACACTGTCTACAAAAAATTAAGTTTGAAAATACAGATACAGACATCCCAGAAGCACAAAACCAGGTGAAATTCAGTGTACTATTGAAATCCATATGTTTGGTTCATAAAGTAATCAGCCAGCGGAATCTGAGTGATGCTGACAAAGCAAGTGAAAAATTTAAAAGTCTGAGATAATTATTTAGTATAATATCTAAACCAGTATTAGCATAATGTGTTTTCCTAAAACTATTCAATAGTAGCTGCTCAAATCACTACAAACTGCAATTACTGTAAGAAAAGAAATCTTAGTGAAAACTGCTGTACTGGGCCAAGTGTAAATTGCTTTGGAATATAAAGCAACCTTTAGAAAAAGCTTTTAGAGCAACCAGCTTCTTCCTCTGTGGCTACCGCCACATTCTTTTGGTCTCTGCTGTTCTACTTGATAACAATGATACTGATGCCTCTGCTGCCCATGTTCTAGTAGTGGCAGTAACACCACAGTAAATGGCAAGAGAAACCCCAGTAAAGGTGGTGGAAGCATACACAATATGAGAGGTCCATGGATTCAAGGAAAGATGCCCTCTAATGCAGGAGCACACGCACAGTTTCTAGCAGGGAAAACTAAAAGAAAGCATAACTCTGCTTTGCACCTGTAATAACTCTTCCTGGGGGAGGAGAGGAATTGACGCAACCAGACCATCAAAAAAAACACCACCACCACTACATGAATGTCTAACAATAAATGTTTACCTTTCTTGCTACCTTGTAATCACAAAGGGTGAAAATTCATTAGAACCCAGTTTCCTGAAAAGAAGAAAGAAATAGGTCCCCAACAGCATTAGTACCTTTTTCTGTTAAAGCCATTTCCTTCTCATAAGCACAGGAAGCTTTTCCTTTTTATTCATTGTATATAAAGCACTTATAAACAGTGTTCTCCACATAAAAATAACATCTCAAATATTTAATTCAGGTGCCTTAGCACTAAGAATTCTTTAAAATGAGCCCATATATCAAGTCCTTCATAACCAAATAAGACATTTAAGCATCAAGTAAAAGCCTATTCACTAGAGCAACACAATCTGTCCCAAAAATTTGCAGAAAACCAAATTATGTTTACAAAGTGTTGCGACTATTTCAGACGAAGAGGAAAACACAAACCTCAGAATTATTGATTTTCAAGGAAAATTCCCAATGCAGTGATAGAGCTATGTAAATAACCAATAATACTGTTCCACAGCAAGTATATTTCCTGGTATTTCCTTAGAGAACTAATGCAAAACAGAGTCTGTTTGAAGAGCCTTACCGTTAGGCAGTTCAGTTGTTTTCTTAAAATATGGGGATTAAATTTAAGTGAATGGAACAGAAATCTTGCACCCGGTTCCAAAATAAGATACTACTGGCTCCTTCTCATTAGAAAAGTGATACAAGATGAAGTCCTACTGATAAGGTAGCAAAACCTAAATCAAATAACTGGTATGTTTCAAAAAGTTAAGCTATATATTAATGTATGTGCATGGAGCTTAAATTGGAAAACAGGCAACAAGATTAGGAGAAAAGGGAATAACATATAACAGGTCAATATTAATTCCAATATAAAAAAGCAGTGAGCCACTTTTGATATGCAACATACAATCTGTTTATATAGAATTTTCCATTAGCATTTATTGTGGATCTCTAAAGAAATGTTGTGCATCTGTTTTCTTTGTGTGTATTAAAGGAGCTTAGAGGTATTTTAATTGCTTTTCAGAGCCAAAAAAAGAGGCAAAAATGGTGTAACTGCAATGCTTGAACAAAATCAGCTACTGCCTCACCAGGTATATTTCTTCCCAGTTTTGTTTTATAAAGATTATGAATCATCTGAGAGAGTTAAAGGACAAAAGTGCAAGATTAAAAGTTGGAAAAGACTCCTAAATTAAATAGATTTTGGTCCAGTGTTTACTCACTAGGTTTTCAGCTTGGTTAAGATCCAACCTAAAAGTCTTTAAAATATAAGTAATATAACTACATAGTTGTTTTTAGAAAGGGGTAATGCTACTACCAGCTAACATAAATGAGACATTCAAGAAAAAGTTGAAGAAAACCAGGTTACTATTTCCTCTGTCATACCTGTCGCAACTATTTTGTTAACAAAGATGTGTGTTGCAATCTGAAGGGCTCTCCATTTGACAGAGCTGACCTACTGAACCCTTTTAATTACTCTTGCTCTTCTACAAATCTCTTACCTATTTTCTTTCAATAAAATGAACTGTATCTAATATCAGCTGCTGCTTGTGTGCCTGAGCAAGCAAAAGGGCTGTGCTCACCAAAAAGAGCACAATTACAGACGTACTTTTTTGTTGCAGTAAAAGTTGTATGTGGAATATGTAGTGCAGATGGGAAATAAATCTATGAACTGCTGAAGTAGACTGGGGTTTTCCTTTTATGTTTTCATTTCTCAGCTGTGCTTAATATCATGACTGCTTCCAAGCAAACTTAGGTTTTTACAGTTTAATTCTATGTTTGCTTCTGCAGAACAAAAAGAATTCAGTAGCTCTCAGTAGTGTCAGAATCTTTGATGTGGAGAGGCTCACAGAGGATATTTATTGTTTAAAAAGATGTAAAAGGAGCAGTAGTAAACTCCCCAAGTAACTGGATTCTCCCTGATAAAATTTTAGCTGCTTTATTTTGCAGAACTGGTGAACATAACTACCTTACTAAGGTATTTTGTGTCTAATAGCTATTAATGTTGTTGTGCCTGCAAAAATAATGTGTATTTTATAATAAAAGAGATGCTGTACAGCACTATAGGTAGTTAAGATGCTTTTCTTCTGGATTGGTGTATTATTCCCCCCTCATCTCCTCACCACAATGATGTAATAATTCCTCCATCCAAGGGCTCTACAAAAGCCCTCTGTGACACACCCAGTTTCCTCCCCTCACATCAAATCCACTCCCACACCTCTGAGCTGCTAGATGAGAGACAGCACATGCTGCAGCCTCTTCCTCAATGAGGACATGAGTATCTCCTTTATCCAACAACCAATTTTCACAAACTAAACTGTCTTGAGACTTTCACTTCCTGTAAAATTAGCTGATATTTTCCAAAATTATTAGACAGAGAGACTTACAGATAAACAAGTGCCATGATCATTAGGCAGAAAATGATTAAATAAGTCAGTATTTTTACCAACTATGTGCAGAACCACATAAAGAGCTTTGGTTGTACTGTCCTATTGTACACATCTGCACAATTACTGGTAATGCAATTATTTTTGTAATTTTATAGCATTCACTATCCAAAACTTGTTCTCTTTGGTTCATTTTACAAGAGGTAGTTTATATTGCTCATGCAACATACAGATAAGATATACTCTTTCTAAAGGAAAGTATGCTAAAATAAAAAAAAAAAAAACAAACAATGGAATTCAACATTTTAATTGAGATTACTAACTTCTTGCAAAAACACATTGCTTGGAAAGATTAAACAGGAGAGCAAAAGTAACTGAAAAAAAATAAATGCAGTGTTAGTGTCAAATAAAATAATTGTGCAAGATCCTTCAAACATATGAAAAATTTCATCTCTGATTTTAGTTAGTGCTTATATTCTAAAATTCAGGATTACATACACTTTTTGGCACACACTATCCTATTTAACAATCCTAAAATTGTAGAGCTACATGATTTTGTGACTACAAAAGTATGATTAGTGTCAGGAGTCCTTAAGTCTTTATGGCATATTTTTTTTTTAATTATCTTTCAGGTAGTCATTCCTATTAACATTATAAATAAAGACATTATCAACAAGCATGAAAAACAATATCACTAGTCAGACAAGATATTCCTTTTTCCCAACTGCACACAGAGTCTAGCAACTAAATGCTTTTCTTCAAATGAACCTTATAGTCAGCTAAACTTTTGGAGCACAATGAGCTCAAAGACATAGCATAGGAAACAAATGGAGACTACAACTGGGAAAGTACACATATTCAAAGTTATTAATAAGCCTTGAAGCGTACAACACACATCATCTAGAGGTATTGTGCTGGAATTACTGTTAATCAACCAAGTTCAAATGAGGACCAGCTCACCATAAGAAACTGAGCCTAAATTGTAACAATCAGGTATCTCTCAATAGCTAGGAAAATTATTATATTGGGGTAGGGCCTTTGTAGGTCTGGGGGAAGGATTCATACATTTACCTATGTAAAGTGTCCTATGTCATCCTGAACTTCTGCTGCTATTGCTGGTTCTCCTACATCTGCAGCACAAACGCAAAAGAAGTTTCTTAAGCTCGCAAACCATGCTGAAAAGAAGGATGTGGTTCCAAGAAAAGCATTTCTCTAAAGCAGTATCTCTTTCATCTTACTGATCATCTTCCATATCCTACTCTTGATAGGCTGCAGATGTCACAAATCTAAACCAAAGCTACCTGGCAATTGCAGCAATTGGTTTGCAAAGCTACTCAAAGGCTATGATCGCTTCAGTCGAGCTTTAACTTCTCAACTTTCAAATTTTCCAAAATTACCAATGTCACAGCATAAACAAATGTTCCATCAGTAACAATCAGGTGGAAACTCAAAATTATGATGGCTATGCACAAAAAGGCTTTGCGATTTTTTTTTTTATGTTTGACCTGTTAGTGTTAAATGCTCTCAGCTCACCTCTACTGGGTACTGCAGGAATAATTCTACAAGTCATCAAGCCCAGCAGCAATACAAAGGAATATGGAATAGCTGTTAACAGTGAAAGCATTCTTGTAGAAATAATAATTTGGAGCAAAATACAGCTAAACATTTCTGTGAAAAGGACTACCACAAACCAGTTAGTAGAAAGGAAGCATGATGAAGAACATTACTTTGAAGAAAATATCCTTACACATAGAAATTCCCAAAAACACTGATCTGATGATTTTTTTTTTAACAGATTTAACCACCTCAAATCAGATGGAAATTTTCTTCAGAGTTCATTCAGCACAACTTAATTTTACAGTAAAATAAAAAACAACTGAATTCAAGCTACTAATTCCAAATGAGACTATCAACTCTAATGTAGCTCAGCTAAACCACTTTAATGTCTCCTGTTAATTTACATTAAAATCCTTAAGTACCTTTATGTAGAGAAGGTTTGAGCAATTCTTTTATTTCTAATTACTTGGACAAAGTCACACATCTTGAAATATTTCAGCTGAACATAACATGTCTGTGATCTAGCTTCAATTTTAGTTTTCCAAGAAATAGGGAAAATTCAAAGTATCACACTGAAAATTTCTATCATAACTTCTGGTATAAAATTATCAATCAGAATAAAAGTGGGCAGAACAAATAAAAGAAAACAGAAGATTTATTATGATATTTCAAGATTGATCCATTGTCAGTCTAGAGGGAGAACCATGTCAAAACAAGGCATATCACCCTAGAAAAAGTAAAAAAAAACTGCAGGTCATAAAGAGATAAGACTGTAGGCAATCAATACAGGATTTTATTTTCACTGAAAAGAGCAAAGCAGGACCATAATCCATGACACAAAAAGCTGGGAACCTTTCCCACTGAGGAACCGTGCTAGAAGTTTTCACTTCATTTGCAGACTTATTTGAAAAAACACAGAACACGGCACTTCTATAATGGCTACCTCATCCTTCCACAGCAATTCCAGAAGGCACAAGGCTAGAGGAAACAAAGAAGGCCAAAGAGCTTACAGAACAGTCTATGAAACTTACTATGATTACCAACCAAACAAGTTATCCTTTACTGCCCCCATCCAATTTTTTTTTTTTTAATAATTTCATGTATTTTTTATTCTAGTCTGGTTTTGTTCTGCTCCTTTAGGTCTATATTTCACCAGCTGTCTTTCACAATTCCCAATTATGAGACTGAGTCACAGAGTTAGAAAGCAGCAGCTCAGTTCCTCAAACAGGTGTGCATACATACATGCGTGCTCATGTATAGAGACTGGAGAAGAAGATAGAAGAATGAGTTTAAATACATACAATCAGTAACTACAGCTGGGATTTCCGTTCTCTTAAGGAACAGGACTTCTGCTGACTCAGAGGACAGCACAATGACAAATCAGTCAAAAGGAAGACAGTTACACTTCCCAAATTTTTTTTGCAAACACAGCTTTTAGGTGACTGAAGGGACAACACAGTCTTTTTCCTGACCTGCCTTTCTCTTGCCCCAACTACTTATCATTTTCCTCATGTCCATGATTTATGTATTAATCTCATTCCTCCATAAAATGTGGTCTGCCCATGCAGATATTAATAGTTCTGTAGAGCTCTCCTTTTCAACACAAGGAACAGCAGAAAACAAGTCACTTGAAATTTGACAGGACTAAATATTACCATCAAGGCAACACTGTAACTACTCTCCACTGCGCTAAACAATGCTTTTTAGTACCAATGATGTAGAAGATAGTCCGTGGCAACAAATACCAAAGACGTTGCATATACTCATTTTCCCTTCTCTCTTCCACCCCCCCAACTTTGAGGGAGAAGGAAGGAATAGAGGACTACTAATGTGCACATGCATTCATGATTTTGCGTATCTCACTGCTTTTCTCTCAAAATCACAGAATAATCGAAGTGGGAAGTGACCTCTGGATGTCACCTTGTCCAACCTCCTGCTCAAGCAGGGACACCAAGATCAAGCTGCCCAGAAACTGTGAAAAAAAAATTAAATAAATCTATGTATTCAAACTGATTAATATTTTATTTTCTTTAGCAGTAATCTTTAGCATATAACTACCTGACTTGCTCTATAACAAAATTAGGGACAATTCAGCCATTTGGACAATATATTTTATTAAACTGAAGAAAGTATTTCCCAAAATCTGAAGCTCTCTATTCCAAAAATAAAAGCATAAAAAAAGTCATTGAGCAATGTTATATTAACAAAATTAATATTTTAAACAACAGCAGAATAGTTTATTTTTTCAACTCCTCCTCTAAAAGTCAGCATTTTCTCCATTTTAATTTTAAAGAAAAATAGTGAGACTTTTAGATTACAAAGGCTTTGAGGAAAGCTGCATCTAACATTTCTAATCTTGACACTAAGAATAACAAAGCAAAAAGTTTCCCTAAAGTTCACCACACTAACCTCTTTAGACCAAGTAAGTTGCAATTAACACATAACCACACCCCAAGAGTACATACAGCTATAAAAGTCATCACAAGGTAAAAGAGCATCAGTAATCCACAAATTGCACTAAATTCTGCAAAGAATTAAGTCTACACTTAAGTTCACTCGTTTCCCAAAGCTATTCCATGTGGTAGTTTTTACTTTTGGCTTTTACTCCTATTTTTGTTTACTTTGATAGAAGGCAGAAACTAAGTTACTTGCTTGAAGAGAATTCACATGTACACAGAAAAGCTGTATTTAAAAAAAAAAAAAGTTTACTGTAAGAAAGAAGAATAAAAAATAAAATAAAATAAACACACCAGAGGCTTTTAAAATGCATCTTGCAAAAAGAAATGGGTAACTCAATGTCGCCAACTGGAANGATTACAAAGGCTTTGAGGAAAGCTGCATCTAACATTTCTAATCTTGACACTAAGAATAACAAAGCAAAAAGTTTCCCTAAAGTTCACCACACTAACCTCTTTAGACCAAGTAAGTTGCAATTAACACATAACCACACCCCAAGAGTACATACAGCTATAAAAGTCATCACAAGGTAAAAGAGCATCAGTAATCCACAAATTGCACTAAATTCTGCAAAGAATTAAGTCTACACTTAAGTTCACTCGTTTCCCAAAGCTATTCCATGTGGTAGTTTTTACTTTTGGCTTTTACTCCTATTTTTGTTTACTTTGATAGAAGGCAGAAACTAAGTTACTTGCTTGAAGAGAATTCACATGTACACAGAAAAGCTGTATTTAAAAAAAAAAAAAGTTTACTGTAAGAAAGAAGAATAAAAAATAAAATAAAATAAACACACCAGAGGCTTTTAAAATGCATCTTGCAAAAAGAAATGGGTAACTCAATGTCGCCAACTGGAATAGTATTAAAAAAAAATAATAATAATCAGAAGTATCCATAATGAGAGAGGCATTTCTTCCTATATGGTCAGTGGAAGCAACAAAGTCCTTACTAGTCTATTCACAAATTCACGGAACTAGAAAACATTCAGATTCTAGCTTTAAGTGCCAGTACTCAACATAAGCCACGGGTTTCCTATTCTTGCTTTGACAAATATGCAGACCAATGGTTAAATAAGCTCTCTACAACCAGATGAAGTGGAAAAAATGGAAACACTGGATCCAGGGATCCAAATTTTCTACTTCACCAATTAGACTGTAGGTATAATTTAGAACAACCAGTACAGTTACTCAACCAGGATGAAAACCAGGTATGTTCATCCCCAAAGAACACATCTCCCAACAGCAAAGCCATGCACTTTCTATTTGGAGGAGGAAAAAAAAAAAAAAANAAAAAAAAAAAAAAAGGTAGTAAAATAGTTGTGTCCTACACTAAATAGTAAGTCTGCATTACAAAAGTTTAAATATAAAAATTCTATTTTGTTAAGCTTTCATTTAATACACCAGCAGTTTTACTGATGATAAACTACCCTGAATAGTACTACAAATCTGAGTCAAACATAACATGACATTACCATTACAAGATGTTATCAATCACTATCTAATCAAAGCTAAATACTTCATGGTGGTGAATGGAGTTAAATTCAGTTGGGGGGCACTCATAAGTGGCATTCCCCAAGTCTCAGTATTGGGGCCAGTTCTCTTTAATACATGAACAATCTAGAGCAGTATTTAAAATGAAATATGTGGCCCATTGTACCTGTGTACTGAATATTGAAGAATACATGTTTATACCACCAGCTTGAAGTTTTATTTACACATTTTCCACAATTCAAAGGGTTTAATTTTGCAGGAAAAGAAATTTTAAAAATAAACAAAAAGGCTCAGTTCCTTCCTAGTGACCTGAAAGCACTATGACTCCTCCTCACACTAAGCAATTCACCCAAATGGTTAGGTATCTCTTTTAAATTGCTAAAGAAGTTTTGTTTCTTCTGTGGATTTAAAAAGTCTAAACTAAAACTAAAAATCTAAACTCTAAGAATAGGTAATATTTTAAACAGTCAAATCCATAGCAGAAAAATAGTGTGAACAGCATCTGGAATAAAGAACCTCTCTGCAATTAAATGACTGGTACTTAGGAAATGCTTGAAAGACAGTTTCATATATTGTTATGAGGTGAGCTCATGCCTTCTAAACCAGCATCTAATTAAGAGCCTCCAACTGCCTTGTCTTTACTGTCAAAGATGATGGGTTTGGGGGCTTCTGGCATTGATTTCAGAAATGGAAATGGGTAATATGACATGGGGAAATGGTTTTAAACTAAAACTGGGTAGATTTAGACTAGATATAAGGAAGATTATTTTTTTTACACTGAAGGTGTTAAAACACTGGCCCAGGTTGCCCAGAGAGGTGGTAGATGCCCCATCCCTGGAGACATGGAAGGCCAGGCTGGATGGGGCTGTGAGCAACCTGATCTGGGTGAAGATGTCCCTGCTCACGGCATGGGGTTGGACTGGATGAGCTTTGAAGGTCCCTTCCAACCCAAACTATTCTATGATTCCATTATTATTATTATATGGAGATAGTGATGCAAGATATGCATCCACTACCAGTTTTTAATTTTAATTACTTTTTATTTAGCTTCAGAAGTTAATTGAAATCATGCTAATTCCTTCCTATGTTCTCCTCTCAGGGGTGTTTCAATCCTGTGTTAGATAAAACTACATGAGAATAAAATGTAAGTGTAGGCCACAGCAAAACACGCATTACCTAAACTATATTCAACTGAAATTTTTTCTGGCCAACGAGTACAGAGAAAAAACAAGGAACTCCTTTCCAGAAGCCACTACCATGTCACCACAAACACACTTACATAGGTCCATGTAAGCCTATTAAAAACATCTCCACATGTGTATAGTATAACATCTTCCAGCAGCTATGTTTCCTTACTTGTGCCTGTACTGGACATCACAGTTCTTCAAAACATCAACATGAGACTGAGTGAAAATATTCACAAATACCTTCTACAGTTCTGATTCAGGAAACTTTCTGACTGTAAATGAGTTTTTTTTAAAGTAAGACTTTATGCAAAGAGCCAAGCAAAAAAAAAAAAAAAAAACAGCAGTAGGTATCAAGCAGGAAAGAAACTGGTCTCCTAAATACAATCTAAGGTGTCTTCAAACACACATGGCATTTGAAGAGAAAGGAGAATCCATCATAAGGTATAGTCTTCTACTTCTCCTATCAGTTCATAAAATTCTACTTGACTTCAAAGTTCTCACAATTTCCATTTTTGTTAAAGAATGACATCACAATTACTGGCCATAATCCAGAGGCACCCAGGCTCAGTATGTATGCTTCCTTTGCTCTATGCAGGGAAGCAACAATGCAAACTTCATCAAGCCACTGAAGCCACATATAAAAAGAACATAAAGCGAGCAGAAAAGCTATCTACAAAGGCTTGTCATAAGGAGGATAGGGAGAGGAATATGTAAAGCAAAAAAGGAATCAAAGCTGCTATTTTAAATTTGAATGTCCCTACTTACTCCATCTAAAACAGGGACTTTGCCTTAGAGTTGATATTTAGTTGAACTATTTCAGTTTCTTAATTGTTTAGCAAAATGTAATGGATAAAGGAAAAAAACCAACTCAGAAATTCACTAAAATATTTTCCCAAAATAAAGTGTAATTTGATTAAAACACTGATCACCAACAGTTTAGAAAATAAAACTGCTCACTTTAACAGAGCATTGGTTATACTGGCAAATAAAACCAAAGATCAAAAACACTGTAGAAAAAGGCAAAGACTTCTGCAACATATATGAGATCTCAGGCTTTAATACACCAAAGATCAAACAAAACCAGAAAGCACTGTGAAAGAAAAGCAAAATTCTAATATGCAGAAACAATAGCAAAGATAAAGAATCCCACTGAAGTGTTCAACTAATGATATTTACTCATTTATAATAATCTGCCCTTCAAAAAAAAGAAGGATCTCTCAGAATTTATTTAATTTTACAGATTACAATACAATATGATTTTGTCCCATGCTTCATGTCAGCTGTTACATAACAGATACACAACTTCTAATTGCAGATAAGCACAGCATTGCCAACCGCTCGACGGAGGTGATTGTCCCACTCTACTCTGCACTGGTGCAGCCTCACCTGGAGCACTGTGTGCAGTTCTGGGCAGCACACTATAAAAAAATNCCAATGACAGAACCCGAGGGAATGGCAGGAAGATGTGCCAGAGGAGGTTTAGGCTAGACATTAGGAAAAGGTTCTTCACCCAGAGGTGCTGGACACTGGAACAGGCTCCCCAGGGAGGTGTCACAGCCCCAAGCCTGACAGCATTCAAGAAGAGACTGGACAAGGCCCTCAGATACATGGTGTGAACTGTGGGGTTGTCGTGTGCAGGGACAGGAGTTGGACTCAATGATCCTTGTGGGTCCCTTCCAACTCAGGACATTCTATGATTCTATATGCAACTCCTCCAGTAATTCTGGTTGGATATACAAGGCATTTAAAAGTTTCAGGTTAATATTACTATCCTTCTGAACATAGAAACAGAATTAGTAACAATCATGAACAGCCAAGATCTCGGTGTAAGATTTCTTCTGAGATGCTGAACATGTTATCATAGCATTTCTGTGCAACTGAAATCTTGTCTTTGAAAACCTCTATGAAATGGATGACAAATCCTTTAATTTTTTATTATCTATTTAATAATTTCAGTTTCTCAATTGATTCCATATCTCATCTGATAAAGAACATCTTATAAGAGGTAAATTACCTCCTCAGGTTTGACACTGATCAACTTATAGTAAGCTTCATTCTACATCTTTCAGGTATCAATTATCTACAGATTAAAAAAAAAAAAGTTAATCCTTCCATCTTCTGAAGAGACAATCCCCAGGAATCTTGATTTAATAAATGCCTATCTTAAAAAACACATTACTGGCTCCTTCTCTGGGTATGGGTAAAGACATCAGACATAATTTAAATAGGTTTAAAAAAAAAAAAAGTCAGTACGCATTAAGTAAGATCAAAACTATGCATGATTATCTGATGCTTATTTTGCACACTTCCTGCTGGTTTCACTTGGAATTCTGCCTCAGAAAGCTTAACAAACACTGGCCCATGCAAAACTGAAGCATAGGATAATTCTATGGTTGTATAGTTTTGTTTTGCTTTTTTTTGGGTTTTTTTTAAGCTAACTACTCAGTAATCCAAGATTCAGTTTTAAATGATAGCTACAGAGCTTCTGGATGCAAAGAATTACAGTGTCAACTGCTGGACTGCTGCTTTGTACAGATACTGACATATAATAACATTTTCTTTTACCTGTGGACACAACTGAATTTTTCCAAATTATTCTGTGTTTTTGAAATTTTTCAGCAATACTTTGCACAACTTGTAAAGAACTACAGAACTGACCAATAATGAGCACAGACTGATAATTATGTTTTCTCTTTACCAGATTACTGAAGACTAAACAAAAAGCAGTCAAACTTTTCCAGCCTATAACACTGGTTCTCATTTGTCCCTCTTAGCTCCTGCAATTGTTGCAGCAACTTGTAAACACCTGTCCACTCTTCTAAATGTATGGGGACTGAATTTTCTTTCCATGTACAGGGTGTTTCAAAAAGATGGACCCAATTTCAAAGCAGTTGTGGGGTCATCATCTTGCAAATGGCTGAGGCTACGAGCTATTTGTGTGCTGGGAGAGGCATCTAGCGCTAATCATTTGAAACTATGTCCCGCCCTTTCACGTGGTAAGAGTTT
>VWYH01009877.1:0-24036 GCA_013399365.1 Pampusana beccarii | reverse complement strand
TTAGTGCCAGAGTTAGGTTATGTTTGTACTCAATGATCTTGAGGGTCTCTTTCAATCAAAATGATTCTGTGACAGTGCGGTGTTTTATCACTTTTTATAATCAATTACTCCGGAAGGATGACCAGGCCTGCCCCACGAGCACTACCGCTATGTGACAGCAGGGGACGGCGGGGCCGGGGCTCGAACCCGCGGCCCTGGCTCCCGGCGGCCGGCAGAGGGCCACGGGCTGCCCGCTTCCCCACCGCTGTGAGGCCCAGCCTGGGGACACCGTCCCTCCTCCTCACCCTGTGCACCACTAAAGAGGTAAAATAATAATAATAATAGTATACATTTTAGTCAGACCCAACCATCTTTCCCCCGTGGAAGCTTCACCCCCTGTGCAGAGCGGTGTGGTGAGGGCTCCAGCGCAGCTTTGTGCCTGCAGAGCTGGCTGCGTGGGCCGGAGGCGCATAAACCTGATCCTCGCTGCTGTTAAATACAAGAACATGCAGTAAGCACTCACCATTATATGTATATTTGTTGGACCAGGTTTTTGGCACGTCGGGGCGCTTTAAACTTGAGCGGATTCATGTACAAATCAATTCGGAATTGGGAAACCATCACTTCCCTTCTATATACATCCTCCGGCGTTACCAGTTTTCCAGCTGGGAAGGCTGGCAGGCAGACGGCTCCAGAGGCGGCTGCCAATGCTGATTCATGACCCAACCCACAAAGGATATTAATACGGTACCATAAGAACATTTTCCCCTCAAAGACAATGAATGTGTAACTTCTGTGATGCAAGTGGAGGTCAGTCTGATGCTGCTCTTGCCAATAAGTTATACAATAAGTTTATAAGCGTACTCGTTTGACAGAGCCAAAACCTCAGAACCTTTTCCAAAGCCAGGTTTTTACCCCATTTGGTTTACTGCGAGCCCATGGTTTTTGGCCAGCTCTAGTCATACTATAAATTAATTTTATTCTGCAACTTTAGAAGGCACTGTAAGGTTTAAGAATATTTTTTCCAGTTGTCACGTTTCTAAATATGCTCTTTTTTCACCATATCCACTGCCAAAAAGCACAGCTTAGGAATGTAGTAGGAACATAGGAATTGCCACAGCAGTCCATCTTGTCAGTCTCCTGTCACTGTCGGCTGCTGGTGCCAGATGCAAATTCTTGAAGCAACTACGTAAAAGAAGTTATCCTAAAAGAAATACTGAGGCGTGGCAAGAGGGAAGGAAAATAAGAGTGACTGTAAGGGAGAGACTGGGCAGAAAGCCTTTTTATTTATTTTAGTTATTTATTCCTGTTACTTACACATTTGTTTTATGGAATTTAAGGCTGATTTTTTTTTTCCTCTCTTGCTGAGTAGCTCTCAACTGTGCCGCATACAGGAAGCAGCAAAAACAGAGAAGGGAGCTTCTTACTTGCTGTTTCGGGAGAGGACGTAAAGGGCTCTAAAAGGTGAAAATAATTTGCCAAAGATCATGGGAAGGTGCGGCAGATGATTTAGCAGAGGCAACAGTGAGGATGACTTGTGGAGCACAGTGTCAGAAAGCAGGATATGCTGAATATCCTTACAGCAAGTTCATCTAGCCTGTCTAATGGCTAGTTATTGTTTGAAACGCTTGCATGAAAGCACAGCACGGTGTAAGCGCTAGAAAATGCGGTGGTACAAGGGAGTTATTTAGCTTATGCCCTTGAGATTAATCACGGGCTCGGTGATTTAACTCCAGGGCGATATCTTTCTGCTGTAGTGTGACTTACTCAGGTAGCAGCTGAGCGGCCGAGCACTGGGCAGCTTGCAAAAAATCATGGTGTCAAACATCTTGATGTCGAACTATTTTGATGTCAAGCGGAATCCGCGGTTTCCGCAGCCGGTGGAGCGGCAGCAGCCCCTCGCCGCGCTGGTCGATCCCCCGCAAATCTGCCTTCCTTATTGCCCTTGGGAGCCCGGCCCGATGCGGTGACAGCGGGGCACAATGGGGAGAAAGCTGGAGCAGCGACAGATCTCGGGGGGCGCCACCGCAGGCTGCGAACGCTCCCACTGGTGTCTGTGGAATCGTTTTCCACGCTGCGAATCGGAGTGAAATATGCTCCAGGTGTTCGGTGTAGTGATGCGATCTTTTAGCAGGTCCGTTAGCTGGCCGAAGGGGACTCTCACTAATGGTATTTCCTGGTGCTTTCGTGTATAGGAGGCTTACTGGAGAGTTAAGAGGAGCATATTCGGTGTGAAAGTGTACAGCAAATGCAGCGGATTAGAAGAGGCTTGTGTACAGAAGTTACTAACCCGATGATGGATCACATTCATAAAGGGTTTTAGGGATCAACGTATTCCTCACTCAAGGATCTTTCCATCCGTACCGATAAGTGTATTGGACGAAGGCCATCATTAATTTAAATGAATGTCTTGCGCTTATGTCTGAAGCTTATCCAACACGAGCCTCGCTCACTGACAATGAAAATAAATGCTTTTTTCTTCTGTTCGTTGCTGCTCTGTGCGGTGTGAGCCACCTACATGCATGGAGAGATTTCTCCCGTACACATGTCCCCCCAAAATGTTGCCCTAAATGATCAAGAAGAGGGGGGGGGAAAAAAAAAGGACATTTCACATACATAAAATATGTAATTAAAATGATGAATTATTGTAAGATAGAATATTAGCCTTTTGACATTTTAATCTGAGCAGGAGAGAGTGAGAGAGTGCATTCGGAGCTGCTCAATTAAATTTAGAATTTTTTCCCCTCCATTGTTATGAATAAATAGAAAGATTCTGTAGCAGTCTGCGGAATTATTAATTGCAAGTACTGTAGAAGGTGCATGCACCGTATCATGAAATGGAGTATCATTGTTAGTGACTATATTTCTTGGTAATTAAGGCCCAGACTAATGATGCAAGTTTTCTTCAGCATGATTTTCATCTGATTATGAGGCTGCTTCATTAAGAGCACTCAGACTAACGAGCTGTAGCTGTAATAAAGTAATTTTCTGTCTTGTGCTCTGATTGATAAAGAGTTTCTATAGCTAAAAGGAATTGAAAATATAATTATAATTAGAAATGGTTGAATAAAGTTATTACAGGATTGCTGAAGGGTAGTGCAATTGACACCATAATGTTTTTTGGAAGTGTGCATCTTAAAATTAGACTTTATAAAAGGAAGGGAAGGGGGGAAAAAAAAAAGCGCTACCCACAACCCCAAACCCTCTATGCTAATAAATGGGCAGAATGTTGCTGCTTCCATAAAATGAACTGTTAGATTAAAGTAAAATGAGGTTTTCCCACATTGTTCAGAACAAGAAAAACATATGCAGGAAGAATGCTGTTGCCTTTCTTCCCGGCATTCTTCTTAAGTGAAGTAAAGCTTATGAAAGTGCTTTTTACTCCATTTATAAAAATTTTTGTGCTGCCATATGTTGCAAAAAAAAGGTCTTTTTGATTAAGCTGATGTGTTTTGAAGCATACGGTATAATTTTGGAGTTTCGCTTTAAAAACGTGCGAGGAGTTATACGAGTTGTTTCTATGTATTTGCATACGTTGACTAGCGGTCTGTAAATACATTTTTAGAACAGAGAGGTTTTCCTTTTTCTCTCTCTCTCTCTATTTTTTAGAAAATTTCCTTGTATTGGCCAATATCAAAATATAAGTGGGTCAAATACAAGGTCTCTCTTTTTTTTCTCAAGAGGAAGCAAATCAACTTTTTATCCCAGAAACCTTATTCTTTTTTATGATGTTCATATTATAAACAGAGCAAATTCTGTTAGAGCAATCCTTTGTGCGTATGTCATAGGGTATATATGCTGTATTGATATAAAAATCTATAATAAGGGTTTTATTTAGAATTAGCTGGTGCACTTTAGTACTTGGAAGTTGTTTGACTTATTTAATTTGGAGGCTTTTTGTATTGCTGTATCTCCCTCTTTGGAAATCACGCATATATTTTAAAGCCACAGTTATGCACGTTTGGTTATGTAAATCTGTCCTATGCAGACTCAAAGGAACTTTATTGTATTGGATTGAACCAAACAGTAGATCATCTAGATGTATATTTATGCTAATTAACTTAAAGCCAGCATTTTGCATTGATTGCTCAGTCGTAATGCTTTTTGGAAGATTTTTAGAATTTTTGAAAATCATTCTTAACGCATTATATGGCGATAAAAGTGTGTTATTGAAATACCATTAGCCAGAATAAAAAAAGAGCAGAATTTTATTGGTTGTTCATTGAAAATGTTAGCTGTGATTAGTTACATAATCCTACATTAACCTGTAAATTAAAATTCCTTGGTGCAATTTGATGGCTGATTTAATTTTGTCTTTCTTTGTTTGCCGCAGGCTAATTCCATTATGAATTCTTTATACAGCCTTTTCCCTCAATGATTAGCAGCTTCTACTCAAGTTCTGATTACTATTGTACACTTAGCACTACATAAAGCTGGGGATTAATATTCCCCTGAAGAATTGTTGCTATGGATCTGCTCTATTCCTTCTAAGAGATGTTTCTGCAGCTTCAATTGTCCATAAATTATGATCTCTAGTGAATTATCAGTGGGAGTGAACTAAGCTTAACAAGCTGAAGAGAGCACTCTAGTTCTGAAAGAAAAAGGGAGAGGGAGATAAAAAGATTCTCAATTATTAATTGCAAGGTTTCCATAATACAGAAGTGGTGATATTTTCCCTATCTTCATTCCTGTGAGCGTGTAAGAAATCAGAGTGAGTCAGAAACACTGAAGTCCTAACCCCCTTGTGCATTTAGAGATAAAACCTACCGGAGGATCTTAATTATGTGTAGACGGAGGTGGAAAAAACAGCCCCATCGCCCTGGGTTTTAAATTTTGGCTCTTCTTATTCGTGTTTCGCCGTCTCTGTCCTCCTGGTGTAGTTTTCAGTCTGTCAATAGCATGATTAGTAGCCTGGCGCAACTGCCTTTAAAATATAGTTGGGATTAATAGAGGATTTAATTGCGGATGTCTGAGGATCTTTCATTTTTGGAGGGGTTTTATTAAGAGACAGCTATTCCAGTTCAAGTTTGTGAGCATTTCGCTCTGCTCCCATCTGTTCCCCTTTGTTAGGGCTTTAAAGTCGTATTTCTCCTACTGATTCATGTCTGTTTTCCTTCTCCTCCCTTGAAAAATCTGTTTTGAAGGCTGGACTGCAGCGTTATTCTTTCTTGCCGGCTATGTTAGATTTTTCCTAATTGAGATGATCTGCCTTCCAGCCCCAAGCCAAGCGAGCTGTTGCTCAGATTTTAGGCTGCATAGTGTCGAGGATCAGAGGCTGTCGCATGTACCTCCTTTTCGGGGAAGCCCTTGGGTGGCACAAGCTGGTTCTGCACCAACCGCGTCTATGGTGCGGGAGGGAAGGAGCCAGCGAGGAGGTGTTGGCCTTGCATCACCCAACAGCAGATGATGCAGGGATACCCTCAATTTAAGCAAGGTACTGGATCAGAACGTCTTCTCCTATTCCATGCCAAAGGGGAATATATATATATATTTTTTTTTAAATCAGACTTTGCTGCCTTACTTTCAGACACTGCAATGGCTGTAGGTTAGCTAGACCCAAGGTGTGTTNTGGACCAGGCTGCCCAGAGAGGCTGTGCAGTCTCCTTCTCTGCAGACATTCAAACCCACCTGGACACATTCCTGTGTGATCTGCTCTGGTGAACCTGCTTTAGCAGCTGGGTTGGACTGGATGATCTGCAGAGGTCCCTTCCAACCCCAACCACCCTGTGATTCTGTGTAATTAGGTATTTTTTTTTTTACGTTCTTTATGCTAAAGCGCTGTTGGACTGTGTCTGCTAATCCACCTCATGCGTTGCGGGGTGCTATCTCTAGTGGTAGATCGTATTTAGTAACGAAGTTGGAAGGACTTAGGAACTCTAGGAGTTATTGTACTTTCTTGAGGGCTGGCAAGTAACTTGCCTGAGCCCACAGGAGTTGTTCAGGTGCTGGAGCTGACAGCGTTCCAGCCCTATTCCAAGAGAAATAGATAACTTTTAAAGTGTGACAAATAGAAGGTGTTTTCCTCACCTCTCTTTCACAACCTTGCTTGATAATATTCTTCAAAATCTGTATATGCTTTAAATTAAAACCAGCGGCCAATTCCAAGTGGTGTTTTGTGCTTGGAGCTAGCGACAGAGAGAACAAAGGTAGGTTAGTTAAATTACCGCATCTGAAGTCTCTGGTCTGCTCAGGCCACTTTGTGCTGCTTACTGAAACTGCTGGAGATTCCCATCAAACAATTCCCTGTGGTGCCGCAGTGCTGCCTATTGTCTCAGCCCATAGCACAACCAACAGAAGATGACGTATATGGAGCAGGCAGGACTTTGATTATCCCCAAATGCTACATGTTGTGGCTGGGAAAATTGAGATGTTAAGAGTGGTCCCTGCAGAAAAGCAAACAAAATGGGTATTAATGATTTTTGTTTTTCTTTCCCACCTAGGCATTCTCTACAGTGCTTAGAAACTCAGTGTATGGAGACTTTGACCTTATAGCTTACATTTAGACTGTCATTTTGAATAACCTTCAACAGATTATTTTTGAAGAATCTGGTCTTTTTTTCCCCCAGCCCTCCCTGTTGTCTTCACAGCATCATTTTGCAATCAATTTAGTTGAGAGCCCTTGAAATGTTACTCTTTTGCTGGGATTTTAATCTGCCTAGTGTCTCTGGATCTTCTGGAGCTCGGTTGTGAAAAACGGTATCTTGTATGTTTACCCTTGATGCCCCCTTTAAATAATTTAAAGGTCTCATTCTAGATCTCCTTTAGATAGCTATTTTCTACCCTGAAAATTACTGTCCCACCCCCCAAAAAGTGTCTCCTCCTGTGATCAGAAGCTGATCTCCCTTCTTTGTTCCTTTCCAGTTCTATTCTTTTCCAGTTGGGGTGATCAGAGGTACCCACAACAGTCTAGACATGGATGTGTTGTTGCGAGTTTGTCATAATCCCATTATCTTGCATCTATTGACATTTTATTGCCCAGCCACCTAGTGCTGAACAAGTCATTGTGGGCTTTGGGTGGAATGGTCCCAATATCTCCTCTGATGTGCAGACAATTCTTATGTTACTCTGGTTAAATTGGCAGTGAACGTAATAGGTTGGATGCATAAGTTCCTTCTTGTGCGTGTTCGTTACTGCTGTTAATTGATGCTAAGGTTGCCACAGTAAGGATCTTAACTTATGCCCCAAGCACAATCATATCAGTTGAATCAATTATGTATGTGTGTGTATATATATTAAAAAATAAATAATAATATATTAAAACAATAATATATAATAAATAAAAAACTCACAACACTTGCGTATGAGGCCGTGATGGCCACTACTGGTGGTTTGATTTGGGTTTTTTTTCCTTTTTATATTGGGCGATGTTAATAATCAGTTTGTCTTCCTGACTTCTTTGTTTTCCAGCTGAGATCCTAGGACCTACTCTGGAGTTCGCCTTGCTCATCACTGATCAAACTGTCAGGGGAGCAAAACAGTAATTGCTCTTATTCCTTTTTGGGGTTTGCGTCTCTCTGCAACAGAAGCTGGCTCTGCTCCCATTGATTTCAGTGGGACTTTTACCAAGATACAGACCCAGTAGAATAGAAGAAATCCTCGTTTGAGCTCATTTTCAGTTCAGGTTTGGTTCTGTGGCGGGAATAAAACCCCATAAGCCCTGGGTCTCTGATCAGCCCTCTCTAAGCCATCTCCGCTTGTGTGCCTGGCGTGTCTCTGTTCTCACTGCCTCTCTCCTCTCCCAAAGTGCTGGCTTCTCTCTCTCTGCTCTGTCGCACTCAGTGGACTAATTGGTGAAAGAGGGCAGCAGAGATCCGTTTTAATAGCGGGTCTGCGTGGGCTATGAAGAGGAAAGCTCATAACCAGGGAGGTGTTTGAGCAGCGCAGGGCTGGGGGGGATGCCCCTGCTGACTCCAGGGGATGAAGGATGGGCCAGCACCAGGCAGAGATGCTTGTGTGTGCCTGCAAAACCACGGTAGCACAAAGCTAGAGCAGTCCTTAATCACTCTGCAGTTTCTCAAATGTTTAAAGTAAGGCCTTAGAGTCGAGTTGATGACGTAGACCTGGTGTAGGCAATAGCAAATGGGACGCAGCCGCGGGGTGCGTGAAACGTTCAGATCCGAAATGTGTGTGTGTTCTATATGTGTGCCAAGCCAGGCTCGGTACTTATGAGAACAATGTTCAGTGGCTGTTAGTGATCTCTTCCAATGCAAAAGGTTCCCTGAATGCGAAGCTGAGGATGACCTAAAAGAGAGGGAAGTGGGAATTATGGTGGAGAGAAAGCAGCGAATCCCCTCCCTTCTATCCCAAGGGCTTCTCCTGTAATTCCATTGAATACAGAATCCATTAAAAACTGGGCTGGGAGGTGTGTGGCTCCCGTGTGTGTGGAGTTACAGCAACCCAGGCAGGATGGGTGATTCCTGTGGCATATTTGCCCAGCCCATTCTGAGGGGCAGTCAGTGGTGGATGTTCCATACTCCTCATGGCAGTTCTTTCGGATGCTTTGTGGTATTTGCTGTAGTCCTTACCTTTCATAAATGAGTCTTGAGCCTCCCAGAAACTTCATCCCATTGCTGCTTAGTTACATCTACTCTGGACAAGAAGAAATGCTTCTCTTCCACCGTGCCATAGATGTCTGCTATAAGAACATGGGCTTCTTTTTGTGATGGTCTAGTGTGGATTTTTTTGTCGCTGTTGGTTCGTTTTGTGTGTGTTTGTTTGTTTGTGGTGTTTGTGTGGCTTTGTTTATTTATTTATTTTGTTCTGTCTTTTCCTTACGCTAAAGAAATCTCATTATTTCAGTCTTTCCTTGTAGTCTGTGTCATCTACACCGATCGTTTTTGTTGCTCTCTGGGTTTCTCCTCACTAGTTCCACTTCTTTCTTGAAGTGGATGCAGCGCTCATTTGAAGCCTTATCGGCACTGCAGAGCGCAGGAGAGTTATTCTGTTTGTTTTGCAGGCTCTATACCCTGTTTATCTATTCCAGCATTATGTTTTCTTCTTCTTTTTTCTTTTCTTGACACCAGAGCCATGTTGACTCTGATCCAGTAACCCCGAAACGTGTTTCTAGAGAACTGCTCTTTAGCCACATGCTTCCTATATTTGAGTACTTAAATGCTCCAACATCACTTTATACTTGTCCCTATTTAATTTTGCCTCAGTCTTTTCTGTTTATCTGATTTGTAAAGAGTATTTGAACCATCTTCCTTCAGGTCTCTGGTACTGGGAAATGTGCTAAGGTTTGTGCGAATCAGCGTGTTATGGTCTCGCTCTTAATTTTAAATCGGGCTGTCGAATCTTAATTCCTCCTCTTGCACCATGAGCAGCTGACAAACATTCCTCTGTACATCCCATTGTCCATGTAACCTTAAAGGAATATTTTTTTTCCTTTGTTGGTGGCCTTACTTCTTCCTGCTGGAAATAAACCTGGCACTTCTGGCCCAGAAGGCAATTTTTCACATTTAAGCTGTCTTGCTTAATTCACCGTTTTATTTGTTTTTAAGTCAGATCATGATGACGGTGTGGCATTTTTCATTAAGTGTGTATCTTCTTGTCAGGAAAAGTCATGTGAGAGTGAGAAGTGTCTCCGTAGAAAACTTCATCCGCACCCTTGACTGACTTCCTTAGGCACTTTTTACTTTACAGATTTACTTCACCTCCGCTCCCCTCCTTGCCCTGCTTTCTACCAATGTCAATACTTTATGAGGTATCCGGTACTCCTTGCAAGTTCCTTGTTGAGCACCTAAAAATATTCGAGCGACTGTGACAAAACAGGCCGTGTATTTCCGAGCGATCATTGCACGTCTCACGTAGCAGTAAAGGGCATCGGCCGAAGGTCTGGGAGCAGCCACCAAGTGTCTGAGTGCCTGAGAAAGGCACAGACTTGCTGTGAAGAGCAGTCAGAGACAAGAAAATGAGAGGATAGAGGCAGCCTAGACAGGAAGATTTATGGTGTTGTAGAACTAAATACACTGCCAACACCTCCTCACATGTTCCATTCGTCCATTTACTGAATTATGCACAAATAGATGTGTTTAATCAAAGAGATGGAACTTTTTAAGATCAGTTGGCAAGTGAACCTCTACCCTTTTTTTGGCCATAAAGCTATACCTGTAGCAGGGTGGGAAATAATCCCTGATTCAAAGATTTACAGTGAGGATGAATTTACGGGTCAGGTAGATTATTACACCCCATTTTCACACACATAATCCAAAGATTATCTGTCTGAAAACGAAACTTCTAAACTTTAATTCTGAAGCTTTGTGGGCCGTATGAATGATCTATTTGGCACAGAGATGTTTATCCTAGGGTACCTCTCTCAGAGTAGTCCCGTGGCATCTGTTTCCCCATAGCTGGTTTAACGCCAAGTGGAGTACTTCTTTTTCTAGAACAACACTTTTAGAGGAGAGTGGCTGGTTTGCAGTGCATGAAAATATGATAATCCTCCTGCTAATGCCTTTCCTAGGTTTGTAGATTCAGTTGCTTCCAAGCTCTGCTGCAGACCTGATGACCAAAGACCCTAAATTTTGATTGCTGTGGACTCGAAGCTAACTCTCAGTGATTAAAGTAGGCTTGGGGCCAACAGTCCTGTGTGAATATTTGCAATTCCCGTTAACCCCAGCAGTGCACAGCAGACATTAAAATTACTTCTGGGACCCTCACCATCTTTTCAATTAAATTACTTACCTGTAATGGCTCCATATTAAATGTTAATGTCCTCTGTTCCTTTTTATTGGGTGTTGTTCACCACCTATTCTCCTTTTCCAGTTTTCAGCTTTATGTCTCTGTATTTTCATGTTTGAATATAAACTAAATAATGATCAAATCTCAACAGAAATACCGACAGAATAAAAGCCACTGTACTACTTCAGACCAAAGGTTCAGCAAATCAAGCAATCCCATTCCCAATGACAGCTGGAAATGGATGCTTGGAGAAGATGAAGCAGGTATGATAGGTCCTTTTCAATACTCAGTCCTCTAATACTTCCCAACCAAAGGATTTGCTGAACCTTGTGTGATAGGTCTAGTCATTAGCCTGCAGCAGATCTCTCTTCTGGGTACCTACGCAGTTTTCGCTTCGACCACCTGTAAATATTTTGTAGCCCTGGCATCCTTTGATAAGGAATTCTCCAGGTGAGTCTTCGCACAATGGAGGCGTTAGACCTCCTTTGGTTTGTTGTGAATTTTGCTTCATTTGATGGCCCTTTGCTCTAGTACTGGGGGATGTGGTTAACAGTCCCCTCCCTTCTGTCCTGTTGAGGCTACGTGCAGTTGTTCAGGCTTTTATCACATCCAATGTCATTTCTCTTGCCAGATTGAAGAGTCACAGCTTGTTCTGTTTTGCTCACAAGTATTGTTCCATCAGCAAGTGTGTGTGGGTGAGATTTGTGAAATTTAGCTTTCTGGCTGTGGTGGACGGCAGATGACTGAGCCTTGTACAAATACGTGTGTGTGTGTCCACTCAAAGCAACTGTCTCCTGGAATCAGCCAAGTATTTGCTGTTCTTTCCCTTAACTGTTCATCACAGGGGTTGTTGTTGACCAGCTCTCCAGCACAGAAGCTGAATATTTTGTTTCTGTTGTGTTCCTACTTTATGCCGGGGTGGAGGAATGAATGACAGACAGTTAGCTCTTGGGTTAATACAGATCAGCATAGCTTTGACTTCAGGAAAGCAGTGCAGCTGGGTTAGCCAAGTCTCTTGATGTGTATGGGAACCGCTTAGCTTCCTATGATAAAAGTGGCAAAGTGCTTGCCTGGCTTTAAACATCTTCCAAAGAACTGGCCTGAATGGGGGTTGATGCAATAACCCTTCTCCACAACACAATATTCCTTCTCCGATGTTTCAGTATGTGCAGTAGTCAAAATGTTTACACGTGCGTTATTATTATTATAACCTCCAGTGAACTCGTCTCCCCAGCTGGAGCTCAGATATACAAGATAAAGTTAATTGGGCTCCCTTTCAACTGGAAAATTTAGACCTCCTTCTGGCTTCTCAGGTAAAGGAGCGTGTTTTGGACTGGTTTTATCTCTCACTTCTCCCTTGAGCTATGCTAAGTCAAATACTGTAAACTGATAAACATTATTCTAACATTGGTAACACTTGTATAAACTCAAGTGCCGTTCCCTTCTTAACGCCTCCCACTTCCTTGCATCCGTGTAAATTCTTCATCCCAGCATGGTGCACAAAGGTCCGATACGGATCGTGTAACATTCCCAATACAATGAACGCTTTCTTTCCATCTTCGCTGGACTCTGGAACGCTTTTGCTTTCCTTCTGTTCAGCGCTCAAACCCAGGCCTGCTTGCCAGTGATTTACTGGGTATTTAGGGCTTCCAGTGATTTACGTTTTCCATCTTCCCTCGAAGGCATTCGTGTTGCTTCAGAAGGATGTGGTGTTGGCTTTTATGTAAAATCTTCTTTGCAGTGATTTGACTTCTGAATTCAATAACTAGTTTCACCTTCTTCGTAGGAGTTAAAAGCAGTACTAGCTCGATTTGAGTCTGAGAAACAATAAGTTTCTATTTTGAAGCATATTAAAAACTTAATAGTTCGAGTGTTTGTGTTTTGTGGTTGGTTCGTTTGTTTTTCCCCTGGGAAGAGAGAAAGAAATCTTGGTTTGACTGGCTCTGATGAATTCATTGGCAATATATGGTGAAATACACCTTTTTCTGGTTTCTCATCTAATTGGAAGATGCTCTTTCTCTTCTACTCAAGGTCAAGGCAAAAAGGCAGAACCTACTCTCCCTCCTATATATAAGCATTAATGAAGGCTCAGCCTTTCTCTTTAGGAGCACTCTGTGAAATATTTACAAAGACATTGCATCCTTTGGTTAAAAAGCAAGACCTACCTATTTCCATTTCTCCCCCTGGACCCTGTTCGTTTAGTTTAATGAAAATAGTCATTTAGCCTTTGGTTCAGGGAACCCCAATATACTTGTGTTAAGGGATTCCCCAGCAGCCTCTAAGTCTGCCCATAATAAGGTGATAGGGTCTCTGCATGTTTTAGGCCGTCAACTGCCAGAAGTAAAATACCCACCCTAAGAAGTACTATCTTCTTAGGAACTGAAATAAGAGCGTCCTGCTGTTGCAATTAAAACCATTCCGGTTCTCCGGCCAGCTGGGTGCCTGCAGGATCACCCACCCTTTGTCTGGACAGTCCAGCTGATCAATTATTTGCGTGTCCCTGGGAAGAGATGTGGGCTTTGGGACAGTGCCTCAGGCTGTACCTCCCGTTCCCTCTGCTGAGGTGCATCTTTTTTGCACTGCCTGTACAGTGGGAGAATGATTTATGTGTTCACTTAGAGAATGAGAGAGCAAAATGTCAGACACCGCGTAAGATTTCGACCCTCCTGAGATGCTGGCAGCCTTGTGGGACTGGTTGTCCTCCCAGGTTTTCTCCCTTTGTGCCTCAAATCTCCCAAAGCCAGCCTGCTCGGGCTCTGCTCCAGGTACAAATGATAAAGTAGTGTATTTCAGGGTTGACAGCTACTGCCCTGGCTAAGACTGTAAGGTTCAGCCAGCTGCTGGTGGATTTGAACTTGCAGTCCAGAGCGGTTCAGCCTCCTGTTCCTTGTTCTACTGTCAACAGACTTAGAATCATAAAATCATTGGAGGAGACCCTCAGGATCATCGAGTCCAACCGTAACCCAACACTGGCACTAAGCTGTGTCCCTAAGAACCTCATCTATATATTGTTTAAACACCTCCAGGGACGGTGACTCCACCGCTCCCCTGGGCAGCCTGTTCCAGTGCCTGACAACCCTTTCTGTGAATATTTTTTTCCTAATATCCCATCTGAACCTCCCCTGGTGCAACTTGAGGCCATTTCCTCTTGTCCTCTCCCTTGAAACCTGGGAGAAGAGACCAACCCCCTCCATGCTACACCCTCCTTTCAGGTAGTCGTAGACAGCCATAAGGTCTCCCCTCAGCCTCCTTTTCTCCAGGCTGAACCCCCTCGGTCCCTCAGTCGCTCCTCATCACACTTGTGCTCCAGGCCCCTGCCCAGCTGTCTGATCATGGAGAGGGAAAGAAGGAGAAGGAAGGATGGGAAGGATGGGTGTCAGTATAGGTTAGTGCTGTCCCACAGCGATATTTGCTTTTGTTGTGAATCCGACAGCGCTGAAATGAAACCACATGAGAACATGATTTTTTCCCCAGTGATGCTCCACCGACAGTAGTTACAGTCGCTTTCTCCAACCTCAGGTCTCAAGCAAATGAAAAGGTCTTTTAGGGTGTAATGTCAATTTGTTTTATTTTGCTCTAACATCCTCTGGCCCAAAGTGAATATCTAAAATCCATCAGACAGCATCACTTGTAATATTTTTGAATAGAGCTCTTGAACTTAAGCTCTTGTAAAACCTATACAGCAGTTTGTCTTTCTTTTAATATCGCTGCGTGCTATCATTTTAATTGTAATATTCTTTCTCGCAAGGCTTTTAAGGATTGCTTCTTGAAAGGTGTTGGAAAGGTGAGAATGATAATTAAATCTTATCTCAAGTGTAATTTTATGGTCATATCATACTATTCCCCAGAAGTAGGGTTTTGAAATTGTTGTGGGCTGTGAGGGAATCTCTGGGGCATAACTGAGAACAAAGTGCTAAAACATGACTCTTTAGCCCAATTGCTTTTATGTCTGTGTTGGAATGAATTTCCAGCTTCTGGAACTTCTTTGATCGTTTTGCTATTGTCATTAAGTAATTACATTAAAAGAAATATTCCTGTCCTTAAATATTGCTACGTTCATCACAGATTGTTGGAAAGTAGAGAGCTGAAAGGATTCTGTCTGAATTCCCAGAACCAAAACATACGTGTGTGCACTAATACGTACTCAAAAAGGCAACTGAAATGTCCCATGCAGTGACTTCAGTGACAAGCATCTTGACTTATTTTTTCTTAGTGTTTCAGTTAGAATTGCTTTATTTTTTCGAAAATATTGTTCTCAAGTATCCCAAAAGAGAAATGGTAATCCAGTTTTGTGGTTATTGAAATTATTTTCAAGTCTCGATGAAATTCAGATGGTAGTTTGGGCTGAGTAGAAGGGCAAAATCTCAGGGAAGTTTAAAGGAAATATTTTAATATTTATCTAAATGAAACTTTCTTTACTTTTAATAATGTTTTTCATTCTTATATATATAATATATAATATATTTTAAAAAATTCTGGTGCAATACGACACTTTCATTCTACCCTCCAAAAGATTTTCTTATTTATTCATCTTTGCTGAGAAAAGAAAATTTGATTTCTGGTCATCCTGAACCTGTGTATTTTAAAGCTCTCCTTCCTATTCATGTAGCTGTAGTTAAATCTGCAAGGCGAGATCGTGGATGTAGTTGAACGAAGGGGAGGATCCGAGGACGTGGCCTCTGCAGAAGCTTCTTGCAGCGCGGACCTTGCTTCATGGGAGTCAGGTTCTTAGTTCATGCCTGCGCCCACTTGGATCTTGAGCTGAATCCACCTTGAAACCCACCCAGCCACCCCATGGTCCTGGCAGTGTCACTGTGGGCGTCCTCTTCAAGCTGGAGTCAACATCCATCACCAAGCTCGAGCACGTTCCTATGTGCAATCTGTGAGGCAACGTAAAAGCTGAGATTAAAAGACTAACCCGAGCCTAACAAATGCACACGTATCTCTTCAGCAGAGTGGTACCAATGGAAGAACCTCTGTCTTGCTGCAAAACAGCTGTCCGGGAGCTGGCAAAGATGTGTGGAAGTCTCAGGCCCAGGAAACATCCCAGGCCGGGCTGGATGGGGCTCTGAGCAACCTGATCTGGGTGAAGATGCCCCTGCTCATGGCAGGGACATTTGGACTAGATGACATGTGAAGGTCCCTTCCAACCCAAACTATTCTATGATTCTGTAATCTAGAAACAACAGCTTGGCAGAGGCTTTCTGGTTCCAGACAAACACCCACACAGGCTTAGCCCCAGGTCTCAGCCCTCTGAGAGCAGGGGAATACTGAATTTTGGAAGGATTCTGGTTGCATGCTTTTAAAGGTAAATGTACCTGCTTGGGAGCTCGGCCTGGTCTGGTCCCGGGTAGGCATTTGTTTGGAGAGGCAAAAAAACCAAGAATTGTTCCTGTGCCGCCCCCACGCATGCTTTGAAAATAGAACAGGAAACAAACTGAATATTTCTACTAATTGTATTTAAACCTGCATAATATTACATTTTCATCAGAAGCTTATGCAGAATGTAAACCCTTTTATTATGACTCTTTCTTTTTCTGCTTTGTATCTTAAATACTTACTGTCTAGATACTGTCAAAGCGCTTTAAAAATCTAAGGGGGGGCGTATTTTTTTTCTAAAGAGATTTTAAAAATTTTATGTGGCTAACTGATATCTTTTAAAACTTCCTAATGAAATATAGGTCTAGACAGAGGTTGGTTTTGTAGCTGTTGGGCCATATTTCTTCTTCTCTTTCAACCTTTCCAACCTCATAATTGCACGACTTCTCCCTGACATTGACGGGAGTCACACATTCATAAGGAAAAAAGAGCACATTCCCACCCTCTCACTTTAAAATGTATCCAGTAGATAATATGAAAGGCTTTCTAGTCCTAATGATTTTTTTTTTTAATTCCCCCCCCTAATGTTTGTTTTAAAAAGTGTTCCTCTACAGGGGGTTGATCCGAAGCCCATTGAAGTCAGTGGGAATTTTTCCATAGAATTGAATGAAGTTTGGATCTGGTCCTTAGATGGCTCCGGGAGGTAGCCAGCTCATTTTTTGCAGCTGTCCTTGGGGGCGTTGGAGGAGAGCTGCCGCGCTGTCAAGTCCATACAGAGCATGCTATTGATTATAAAGCAGAACTCCTGCAAAATTTCAGCTGGAAGGGGGTGGGAGGGTTCCGCCTAATAATCAATAGCACAATATGGCACTATATCAAGGAACTGGCTTTCTAACAAACACTTCTAAAGCAACAAAGGAGACGAGATGGTTTTCATTTAAAGGGCGAACTCCCCTTTATTCCTGGGATTCCAGGCAGATTAGCCCTGGTATGTCCTTGAATACTGTACTGAACGTATTAATGATATTTTCTTTTCTCATTGCAAAAGCAGCATGCGGAGTACCTGCCTTTTTAAAGGTAGCAGTCAAGTCACACACTGTCATAAGTTTGCTTTGTAAAGCCCAATGGTGCGCTGCTCAGCAGCTTGCGAAAGTTAGGAACAAACTAGTTTTGAGGGGAAGCAAATTGAGAAAGATGACGATCCTGTATAGTAACTGCTTCTTCCAGTTCTACATTTTCACGGCGTCCAGTGACACGAAAGCCCTCTGTCACTCAGGTTTCACCTCTATTACCCCTGCTTGTATGTTCAATATTTACTTAAGTGTTTTACGAAGGTAGATTTCATAAGGATAGGTCCATGTGTACACTTTGCTATTAAGGTAATTTGGACCCTGCTTTAATCTGGACAAAGGTATTTGGGCCCATTCTGAAGGTTCCATCTAAATATGAGGAGAAACTTCTTTACTTTGAAGGTGCCAGAGCCCTGGACCAGGCTGCCCAGAAAGGTTGTGGAGTCTCCTCTGGAGACATTCAAACCCACCTGGACACATTCCTGTGTGATCTGCTCTGGTGAACCTGCTTTAGCAGCTGGGTTGGACTGGATGATATCCAGAGGTCCCTTGAACCCAAACCATCCTGTGATTCTGTTCTTGGCAGCTCTCATACACAAGGTCAATCTCTATAGGTTTGCAAGGAGCGACTGGCTGCAGAGGTTTACCAGCTGCGTGTAGCCAGATCTCAGCGCTCGAAATGAGTCCTATTGGTTTTTATTTTTATTTTGTTTTTCCTTGTAGGCGTTGCTCAGATTCAGCACCAGTTACGCACCCAAGGGCAGAGCACATCTTTGAACAAATGTGTCCCTGCATCTTGTCCCAAATGTTAAATGAGTATTTTGGTTGTTACGCTGTTGGTAGCAACACTGTAATTATTTAGGCGCAGTGATTATTTCATCCAACACAGAGTTAAAAACCCCTTGTTTATTGCTGCGCTAGCTGATTGGTGATGAAATACAATCACATAGGGTCGTGGATTTTTCCCTTTTCCACTACTCATGAAAATACGTAATGAAGGCCACAAAGCTCTGGATCCTGATGTTAAGGCGATATGGGAATCTAAGTATAAACAGTAGTTAGGAGGCAAGTGCTCAATAATGATAATTTTCTAGAAATCAATTATATAAAACATAACAGCCAGACAAGGCCATAGTTCAGTGCTACCCCATGCAGTCTCTGATCTCAGGCAGTGGGCACCAGTGTATGGCAGGGCGCGTACATATATAGGCACTGGATGAGCAGGTATAATCTGTCAATGTTCTCTTAGGCTGCAGAAGTTTGTTGCAATGGGCCTTCCTGAAGTGCGGGCTTTTACTTAAAACTTGCCAGCAAAGAGTTTTTGTCTGTTCTTGTCCCCTCCCATAACTTTTCCATTCCTTTTTTGGCTGTTAGATGATGTCCTGGGGCAAGACCACCAAGGTGAGCATCTTCCCCTTCATCTCCTACCACTCCCATTGAAGTTTCTTCAGCATCTCCTTGGAAAAGACCGTCCTTGTCACTGTCTTCACGACAAAATTTCATCTCTTTTCAAATCTCTACATGTCAGGAAAGTGGGAATAGGAAGAATGGAGTTGAACACTTGTACATTTATATATAGGCTTATTCTGAAACAAAGCCATTATTTTGAAATGTTAGCAATTCTGTTTACAGAAATCAGTAATAGCCGTGTGTTATTCACTTGTACTTTTGGTACTAAAGAAGTTTCCTGTAGGTTAAAGCACATTTGATTTTGAAATCTAGTCCTGGAGTTTATTTAGTTTTGACTGAGAAACTATAGGTGCCTTATTACTGTCATTTTATTCTCAGCTGATGGAAAGATTATCTTATATTTTTTTAAATGTCCTTATTTGTCACAGTGACATTATGTGCAATAGATTTGTTTGTATCTGGATTGTATTTCTGCTTCTTAGGGCACCCAGCTTTCCATAACAAATGTCAAATTCCTCTAAATGCTCAAAACATTTCTCCTCCTCTCCCTCTTTAACTGGCTTGGGTTGAAATGGAATAAAACTGATTAATGGTTGCAGGGGGGGGCAGGGATAGGAGAAGGGACAGTGTGAAGCTTCTAATTACTTTAATCCCTTTTCACATAGAATTGGGAAAAAATGAAACTGATTTCCAGATGTAAAATGAAGAAAGCCGCTGGCTCAGAAACAGAGAAGCTGCCGAGGGGCTCTGGGTAGATGGATGCAGGAGGGTGGCACGTCCTGGTCTCCACCAGTGGTGGGATAGGGTGGTCCCGGCTGCTAAAATACACGAGTAAGCTCTTTCGGTGGGTTGGTGGTGTTGCTGTTGATCACTTATTGATTGGCATTTATTTGAGTTGGGTTTGATATTTGTGGCAGGGGAATACGGATAGATAAGCACGGGTTCTGTGCTCCGTCCTAGGTTGGGGGTTACCTGGGAAGCTGCAGCGATGCTCCAAATAAACGGTCCTAGAAATGCACAGGTGCATCAGTGGTGCTGCACCTCTGCAGGTGTTGGGGAAGAGATGGTCGGTGCTCCCCAGAGAGCCAGTGGTGCTGGGGTGAGCCCTTCCCCTCCAGAAATGAGGATGGGGTGCCACAGTTCTCCTGAGGACCTTGTGCACCTTGTGCACCTCTGCTCTGCAGCTGAGAGCACATCTGTTGGGTGTGAGTCCTTCGTGTCGCCTGGTTTTAATGTCTCTATTGTCAGTGCGACCTGTGGGTGTATGATGTTCCATATTTAATGTATTTATGCACGTGTATGTATAGAGTGTGTCTATATAACAGCTAGACCCATAGTGCATTTTTTATTAGCCTTTCCCTTAATTTCTTCATCACATGTAACTCTGCGTTCTTCTATGTGCCTGGCACAGGTGACCGTGTTTTGCCATCACTGTGAGGTACGAAGGATCGGCGTCTCTGGGTTTTGTTCACATGGATTTAGGAGCCAGCTGGCGTTGCCACTTTTCAAAGTTTGCTACGTATTTATTTGCACCTACAGGTACATTTAAATCCCACTCCTAAGACCTTTTTTTTTTCCCCCTCTACTGAAGACCTAAGCGCTTTCTCTTTTTTCATCAATAGCTCTACAAAAGAAGGAAATTTATATTTAATGAAGGCCTGTCTCCTGGTGTTTACAAATTCCTCCGTGACGAGCCTACAGCGCTAGCACGTGGAGACATTTATACTCTAATAGGATTTACCTTTACAAATATCTGAAAACCTTTTAAAGCAGAGATTAAATTGTTTAGCTCAATATTTAATCTGTTACTTCCTCTTTAAAGATGCCCAGTGGAATTTGTCATACACCGAGCTGATAACACGTAATATTGATCAGTCATAAACATAAAACAGAGAAATCTCAGGAAGTCTTCTGCAATCCTTTTCTTTTTAATTAAATTTTGATCTGAACTGCTTTTGATTAATTTTCTTATTTGTAAGTATGTGAATTCTGGGGGCCAGCAAGTTTCTTAAGTTGCCTGGCATTGGTCTCTGGTGAGCGGCTTAGCTCAGGAACAGTATGATTGCATTTTTATGGTTTTCAGATATTTAATAGCTTCTTCCTGTCATTTTCTGAATGAGTGAATAAGGTTTAGCCCTCTGGGAGCCAGCGCAGCATCGGAGAGTGGAGAAAATGACTCGGATCTGTGTACTTGACTGATTGCCGTAGTCTTAATTGTTCTCTTAATTAGCTGCAGTAGCAACTGCATCTGGGGAGAGATCAGGGTATTGGTAAACAGCTCCACCTTGGAGCCCCGTGTAATGCCTTTTGGAAACGTGACAATGAGCTCTGTCTCTCCGCTGAGACACAAACCTGCCAAATCTTCAGCCCCCGAAGTCTTTGGTCTCCTCGTGTGATCTGTCACTCTTGTCTGTGAGAGGCAGACCCCCAACTGTTTGTTCTTAAACAAATTAAGCTTTAATATGCCCAAAGCCAGCTTTATTGAGCAGAAGGAGGGAAGGGGGAAACAAAAGAGTGTTGGTGGAGGGTCGTTCAGACAACTTGAGGGTGTTGCCCAGATGAGAGGTGGGAGGGAGACGTGTGCTTTGGACAGTCAAGGGGGGCTTGAAATGTTTTATGGTGGGAAACACAGGCAAACGGAGGTCAGAGGAGATGCCGAGCGTCAGAGCAACCTTTTTGCTGTGGGTATCCCTTCAAGCCATAGGCGCAAGCTGGCGGTGCAACCAAAGGCGGTGATTTGGCACGTCTGTCGAATGCCGAAACGTTGTGTGGCGGTTGGATTGACCACCAGCCCAGCCTTGTTTCCCATCCACCAAGTGACTGTCTCTGAATAAAGCTCTGGGGCTTTCACTAAGGAGCATGAGTTTAAGGTTGTGTTAGAATTGTGTGATTTAAGCTCTACTTCACCTTTGCAATCTAGTCTTCTTGCTACAGTACACACAGAGCAAAATTAGACACGATAACAGGTCGCTGAAGCTGATGGTTTTTAAGAGTATCTGCTAACTTTTGGCATTGCTTAATACCCGGCCCAGGATAAAGCCATCCATTTACATAGTGGGATTAGGTTGAGCTTTTATTCATCACCACATCGAGACTGTGAGTACCTTTTCCAATGCCTGTGGCATTCAACGCAACACAGTACTGGCAGTAGAAAGTGTGAATTAGTATGATTTGTAAGTCTGACTGATGCAGATTTGGTTCTGGAGACAGACAATGGCCAAAATGTGTGGTTATTTTTAATTAAATCAGTCTTTCTTTAATCCTGCAAGCAAATAAAGCCACTGAAATATTACAATATTCCCCTTTCAGTAAACAACATATTCCCTTTCGTGTGCTTATCCAAAAGAAGAGAATACTGATGGATTGTTTGGCTTTGTTGCTGCCGGAAAGAAATGCACGGGAAGGCACTAAAGGGTTTTTTTGCTGTGTCTCACTTGGCTTTCAAAAGACGTACCCGTAAACCAGCAGGTATCACTTTCTTAAGCGCCATCAGTTCCAGAAGTCGCGTGTTTTCTGCCTCTCACAGGTGTTTAGTTTATAGCATGGACTCTTATATATATATTATAACTGAAACCGGATTGTTAGCAAGATTACATTTAGTCTATATAGCTGATCTTATGACTGTGTAGCAAGAATTTGTGATTATTTTGCATTGCAGCGGTGCTGGATTTGCAACACCCCTCCTGCACAAATCTTTTAGGTATCCTGCTCCCCAAAGCCTTTCTGTGCTGAACTTCTCTTCGGAGCCAGCGCTGAATTGCATTTGCTCTAAAACTTCTGGTTGAACTCTCTGCTGAACTTCTGGTGGCAGAAAGAAGGCGAGTTCAGACAAGTAACGATCGGATAATGTTCATGGGATAAAAAAGGCCGTTTAGTCAGGTTTGTAGTAGTTAATTCTGAAATTAGTAGCTATGGTTAAGCTGCATTTTATTATATTAAGGGCAATAAAATTCGGTAGAGAACTATGTATGCTGGAATCTAGTATTAGGAGCGGTTAAAGTTTTATGGCAAATTAACCCATCCTATGAGACAAGCAGAAATTAAATCTTCATCGCAAATTCAAACTACCTATTCTAAGCCTGACTTTACTAGTTTTAAGTTCCTGTGGTAAACTGAAAGATGAATCAGATTTTTAAGAAATAATTATTGAGGTGAAAAAAATTAACGCATTCACTGTAACTGTGGCAAGTGTTCTTTTTTTTCCTATTCTGCGAGCAACATAAGCTTGAAAACCATTTGCAGCTGCAAGAAAGAGAAGTGAGAGGTGAGAGGGCTCTGAGCAACCTGATCTGGTGACGATGTCCCTGCTCATGGCAGGGGTTGGACTGGATGAGCTTCGAAGGTCCCTTCCAACCCAAACCATTCTATGATTCTATATGACCAAATAGGTTTTGTGAACCACTTCTATTCCTTGTATTCTCAGCACGATGTGACTGAGTGGATTGTTCTGAGAAGCCGGCAATTACAATGAACTTTAAATTGCTGGGTGTCTTGTGTCTTCTCAGTGCTATATAAACAGCAATATCTGTTTTTTACCTAATGCCGTTAGATGAAAATAGTGAAATTGAGGCATATGATAAAGAAGCTGTGTTTGCAAGGCCTTTAATCAATGCAGGAAGTTTTTTCTGTATATATTCTTGAATATGTTGTGCTACATTTCTCTGATTTATGGCAGTGTGTACTCACTCTTGGAAGAGACTTGTGTCAGCTCATTCTCGCGTGGTGACTAATGACAGTGTTCATAGTCTACTGTCTCGGCCAAACCAAAACCATAAGAGACAGCGAGCAGACTATTATCCCTATTGTACTGGTGTAAATCTAGAGTTACCTCCACTTACTTCAGTAAAATTGATAATTCTTGGGGAAGCCAATAGCAAAATCATAATACGATCTAATATTAGTACTACTTTTAAAGTCTTAGTTAAAAATCATGGGTTAGTGAGTCATATGTTCTAAGGTCCAAAGAGAATTAGCAGCAATATAGCAAAAACTCTTTCTAGTTTTTGTTATCAAACTGAGTTTACAATTTTCTTTACATTTATCCTATAATTTATATGAGCTCATTTGGGCAAATAATGCTTTAAACATTACTTGCCTAGGTGGATCAAGAAAGCTTTTGTTGGAAATAAACACTGGTGCTTACTAGAATAGATTAACGGAATGGAGAACAATAATTTGTTTGTTTGGTTTTGATAAACTGAGATTAAGAAGTAGTGTGCTGGGGACTTCTCGGTGGTTGCCACCTGTCTGTGAAGTTTCAGAGTTTCTGTAAGCTCTACCTTCAGTCTTCCCTCTGCTGTCGATTTGTATCGGCTGGCGAGGGGTGCGTGTCCAGAGCTTTAAGGAGGATGCTGGGGCACGGTGGTGGGCAGCTGGCTGCTCTGGTGCTGTGTCCCGGTTTCTCCATCTGCACGTCTGCAATGGGAGGTGGGGAGACCAAAGCCACAGCAGGGATGGGTGCCCCAATCTCCTGCTGTCCCCTGACTGGGCCATGGCCACCCTACGGGCGCTGCTTCAGCCCTGGCGTAGCCTTTGCTTCATTAGCTGTGTGCCTTTCAGCACAGGGCACACATGGACC
>VWYH01009875.1:0-12309 GCA_013399365.1 Pampusana beccarii | reverse complement strand
ATGTATATATATAGTAGTAGTAACTAACTAGAATGTATAGATAAGGACTAAGCACATCATAAATGATACGGAATAAGTGGTGGAATGTGCTGGTTTGACTGAAAATGAGTTAATTTGCTTCATGCAGTTGGAAACCTTTCAACTTTTGGCAATGCAGGGGGGACTGCCCCACTTGTGCCAGCACAATCTCAATCCTTGGTTCCAATGCAAGTGTCTACTCTCTTTCTCTTTGCAATTCTACCTTCACACAGTCTGTCTCTGATTGCCTCTGAGAATTCTCCTTTTCCGGTTGCTTAGAGTATTTTTGCAAGTCCCGTTCTTGTTTCAAGCAGACATGCAGGACAGCACACAGAATAGCACACAGGGTAGCACACGTGGTTGCAATCACCGTTTCTCTTCACCCTACCGTGTAGAGGGGCAGAAGGATTGTAGCTGTTCCTCCGCAATAATTGCCTGTCAACCTGTAAAAGTGAGTAATTTATAAAACTCATGGAAGGGAAATTTTAATCATAGGTTAACGTGTGTGTGTGTGCGCGTACAATTTGATTTTAGAACTGCTTTCTCTATTTGTGTAGTTCTGTGTGTGTTCCACTTTACCCTCTTTTGTGTGTCTGTGTGTGCTTCATTTAAAAAAAACATACTGTAAGTTTAGCACGAACTCTGCCATTTATGAATCATTAAGTTGCTATTTTTGAGTCATTGTAACAAATTTCACTTCTATCGCTCTGGTAAATTGGCTGATGATTAAGAGCTATTAGTAGCTATACAACCTAAAGGTCTCACACAACATCTTCATAGACAAGCTCAGGAAATGCAGTTTGGGTTAGTGCAGGGTGAGGTGGATTGAGAACTGGTTGGATGGCAGAGCTCAGAGGGCTGTTCCTGGGGAACACCACTCATGACTGGCTGCCAGCTAGGTTTGACTCCATTCACCACAACTCTTTGGGCCTGGCCATCCAGCCAGTTCTTTACCCAGCCAAGACAGTGGCTGTCCAAGCCATAAACAGCCAATTTCTCCAGTTCAGCACTGTGAGAAACAGTGTCCACGGTTTTAGTAAGGTCATTTAGTAAAGTCCACAGCTGTTCCCTCCCGCACCAGCAGGTCACCTTGTTATAGAAAGAGATGCCCTTAATCAAGCAGGACCTGCCTTTCCTAAACCTATGCTGACTGGGCCTGATTGGTTGGTTGTCCTGTATGTGCCACGCGATGGCACTGAGGATGATCTGGTCCATAACTCTCCCCAGCACCAAGGTCAGACTGACAGGCTTGTAGCTCCCTGAATCCTCCTTCTGGCCCTTCTTGTAGATGCGTGGCACATTTGCCAACCTCCAGTCAACGGGGACCTCCTTTATTAGCCAGCACTGCTGATAAATGCTGGAAAGTGGCTTGGTGATCTCCTCCACCAGCTCACTCAGTAAGCTTGGGTGGATCCCACCTGGCCCCATAGACTTGTTCGTTTGTAAGTGGTGTAGCAGGTCTCTGATCATTTCCCTGTGGATTATGGGGGCTTCATTCTGCTCCTGCAAACTGCCACTGCACAATGAAGCCAAAGCTGGGCTGTTCCTTGTCGCCAGCTGGTGCTGCTGGGCACTCACCATACCAGGGGTAGGTGACCAACAGTGTCCCTGTGGACAGCACAGCCAGAGCTGGCAGTCCTGTGGTCACACATGCTGCACCCTGGGAGGGACTGAATGGCACAGCATGGCACCAGACAACACAGCTCAGAGCACTACAGGATGGCACAGCATGGTATAGAACAGCACGGCACAACAGGGCACAAAGCACTGTGGCAAATACAGTTCAGCAGAGCATGGCATGGCATGGCAAAGGGGGACACAGCATGGCACCAAACAGCACAGAACAGCAGGAGCAGGCAGCCCATCAGGCATTCACACTGCCCTCCGGGGATGGTACAGCATAGCACGGCACCAACAGGGCATGCAGCCCCTCAGCCCCTCAATTTGTGCCCTGTGGACAGCACAGCATGAGGCGGCATGGCACAGCAGGAGAGGCAGCCCTAGGCTGGGCACTGCCCCCAGGCTGCTCTTACCTTCCTGACAGCAGTGCTGTGGATGCTGAGCAGGACCAGGGCAAGCAGTAAGCAGCAGTGGGGGCTCCCCGTGGCAGCAGCAGCAACTGCGGTGGCTGTGAGTGGTGCCCTGTGGCCCTTCCTATACTGCCACCCTATGTCTCCCTGGCCTCTTTTGTAGTGGAGTGGGCTGCAGTTGGGCAGCAGCCGCCCATGTCGGGCCTCCCGCCAACGGCCACCCTGGTGGGAGCTGAGCCACCGGGCACCATGCCAGGCCGAGCAGGGTCCTGCTCCCTGGGCAAGGTGGGAGTCCTGAGAGAGCACGGTGGGGTGGTGGGGGTTATGCTGGAGGAGCCTTAGACACGGGGAGGTTACAGCAGGGACACACACTGGGCCTTGGGGACAGTGACAGGAGAGGCTATGGGATGCCATTGAGTGGGGAGGGCAACATGGGCACTGAGCCACGACACGACAGGAGACAGGTGGGAATTTGCAGAAAAGCTTTATTATCAGAAGCAGGTCAGAAGCAGGTAGTGGGGCAGGACACGGGGTCTGCATATTAGAAGCAGGTGGTGGGACAGGAGATGGCATCTGTATGTTAGAAGCAGGTAGTGGAGCCTGAGATGGGGTCTGCATCCCAGACACTTCCATCAGTCTTGAAATCCCCTGCACTTCCAAACTTCTCCTGTGAGTGCTGGCCCATTTTGGTGCAGGAGAGGGGGTCTGCATCCCAGGTGCTTCCGTCAGCATTGAAATCTCCCACGATGCCACCCTCCCTACGTGAGCACAGGCGGGTGAAGTCATCGGTGCCGCTCCTGTGGGGACACAGAGGGAAGACATGTAAGGTGGGAAATGCACCACTGCGCAGGGCAAATGCACATTGCCAGTGCTGTAATGTGAATCCAGTCCTGTCCCATCCCTAGCAGCACTTGCACCTTGGCAGGACCCCCAGGGCCACCACAAGTACACCATCCTTGGTCAGCCCCACACTGGCAGCAGCTCTGCTGGAAGCTCAGCATGGATGGGTGTGAGAGCCCCGACCCTGGGGATGTGCAGGGGACCCACATGCAGTGGGGACAAGAGGTTAACCTGATTACTACACATTGGTTGTTTACATACACCATCAGGACCCAGGTGGTCTTCAGGACCTCCTTCCCCCTGTTATCCACAAAGTACTGGCCTGTGAAGACGGTCTTCTTGTCTGTGGGATGAAGCAGGTGGTGGAGGTGAGTGTGTCTGGGGATGCACGTCAGTGCTGAGCCAGGACCCAGCTACAGGGACAGTAGACCAGGCCTGTCCCTGCCCTCTGGGGATAGTGGTGATGGGGAAAGCAGGCAGGAGGGGTCAGAGGGCTGGGAGTCTCGCATGGAGATGGGCAGACAGCAGCAGGTTTCAGCCCCCAGGGCGTCCGATGTGATGCCAATGAACTCTGGGGTGAAGGACGAGGGAGTGTGAGGGACACCATAGGGAGAGGTAGCAGGTCATCAGGGGCATCACAGGGGACTGCAGAAGAGCATCAAAGACACCACATGGCAGGGCAGGTGCGCACTAGGGACACCAGAAAATGAGCAGGGTAACTTTGGGAATAGCACAGGAAGGGCAGGGGACAAATGAAGACATGAGAGGAAGGGCAGGTGAGCTCTGTGGACATCAGAGGAAGGGCAGGGGAGCATTCAGAACACCACAAGGAAAGCAGGGGAACTCCAGGGACATTTCAGAAAGGGCAGGGGACCATGGTAGACATTACAGGGAAGAGAAAAGACCTTTGGCTACATCAGAAAGGAAGACAGGAAGGCAGTGGACCATTGGGAACACTGCAGATAAGGCATTTGGGACATCAGAGGGGGCAGGGGAGCTCTGTGAATACAACAGGGAAGCTGCAAAAGGAGAGGTACCTGATGACCAGTCGACGGTGAAATTGAAGTACACGCCACGCTGGAACCCTCTCAGCGGATATGCCCTATCGATGATGTAGTGTCCTTTAAACATGCCTTGTTGGTCCGGAGATCCGATGGCCAGGGTGTGTCCCTTGTTGTTGGTCCAGTGGCCTTTCAGCATGCACTGGAGCAGAGGGGACTCAGTGTTGGTGCCACAGCACAGCCCAGCCGTGGGCAGGCTGGCGGGAGTGGGCACCCCCAGGAGCCGCAGCCCCCCTGCCACCCTGCCCCATGCATCCCAGCCCTAGGTTACCTGTCTCTCAGAGAAGCCGGGAGCCACCAGGGCCAGGCTGAGCACCAGGAGGAAGGGAGTCACTTGCACCATCGCTGCAGCGGGCAGACAGCTGGCGTACACAGGGATCCGCTCCTCGTAGAGCCCTGCCGATGTGCCTGCTCCGTCAGCTTTTTATTACTGTGGATGCCACCTCCGGCCAGGGCGTCGTGCAATCTGGGTGTTTCCAAATTGGCAGCTCCTAGCTGTATGAGAGGGTGTTTACATGCAGATAATCCCCCAAGCACATGCTGAAAGGATGCCTCCTTACGGTGATACAGACCTGCCCCGGGGCCACCAGGCGATCTCAAGACAAGCCAATGTCATGTTGTCAGCATGGCTATAAGTGTTCTTCCTTTGATCACAAGGGCAGCGAGTAGAAATGAACTGGCGCTCCTCACCTGGTGGTCACTAGACAGGCCAGAGTTATGGTCTCGCCTAGGGGACAGATTTCTTGTCTTGATCGAAGGCTGTAAGTCCTTATCCCTATTGGAATGACTCTCACACTGGTGAGGAAATGGTTGCAACATGAAGACCTGAAGCAATGGCTAAAAAAACCTCAGACCAAATGGGCAGAAAACCCTAATCACTGTCCATCATGATGCAGAAAGGATATGTCATGTCCTAGGAAGAGTGAAGAAAGATGGAGAAGATGGATGGTGGGAAATCCTGTTGGGATGGTCTCTAACAGAAGCTGGAGCAGTGAACCTTATGCTACAACCTCCGTAGGGCATAGCATAACCTACGCTACGCTATCATGATTTTAGCGACTCTTGTTATGCCACAGTTGTTTTCAACTTTGATTTATATATCAAAGTCTGAAGAATGGTGTTTAGGGAGCAGGCCACCTCAGCTTATTGTGTTATTTGGTATACTGCTTCTTACAGAGCTTGTTTAGAAGACGCTTACCCAGGATTCGTTTAGCATAACTAACTTTGCTTAGCATAACTTCTGCAAGCTGTGAAGTTCTGAGCTTCATGCCTGATTAGGCAAAAAAGGCCTCAGAAGATAAGGGGAGGTGTAGGTAAGTAAAAGAACAAAGCGTCTTCTTGTCCTGGTTTTGTTAAAAACGAGTTTCTTTTTTAGTCAATTTCCCTGTCAGCTCAAGGTTTCTTACTAACTGCAGTTTTCCTAAAAGCTAGATACATGTTTTGGCAGACATAGCAATAGTATGCAAGGTCACTGATAATGATGCATCTTGTGAGATGTGCGAGCAGGAGGTGAACTGAAACTGACCAACTAACTATTTAATCCCATTCACGTGATACTTCATATAAAAGTGGGAGATCACGAGGATCTCACCCCTTTTCCTTGTGGCCGACATTGAGAGAGGACCTTGCGAGTTGTCCCTGCAAACTGAGGCCTAGTGACAGACTGAATCCAGCTCTGGTTGGCTGCATGGTCCAGTCCAGGACTTCGGGTGCTGGCCCTACCTCTGCCGGAGCAGTTGCCAGGACTTTCAAGATGGTTTTGTGTATTTTGTATTATTTTCTCTATTTTTATTGGTAGCATGAGTAAAACATTTTTAATTTTTCCAACTCTCTTCTCCTGTCCTTAATGGGAACGGGGAGAAGGAGGGGCTAAAGCGGAAGAGGCGGGGAGAGGGGGTTAGCAACACATCTGCCATGGTTTTATTTATTGTCACCCCGCAATCAAACCTTGACACATCTAAACTGAGTCAAAAGAGAAAATTAGAATTCAAGCTGGCCAGTTCTGTGAAGGACAATAAAAAAGGCTTTTAAAAATATATTAATGGTAAAAGGAATCCTAGAAGTAACATTGGCCCATTACTTGGTGAGCATGGTCACTTTATTAACAAGGACACAGACGACAAAGCTGAGACGTTTAATGTTTCCTTCACCTCGGTCTTCAACACTGAAGATGGACTTGGTGGCCCCCATAGCCCTGGGTTAAAGAACCATGGCTGTGTGAACAATAATCTCCCAATCAATCCGGAACTTGTACTGCACCTGACAATACCGTGGAGAAGTTTGTTCTGGGAGTTATTGAAAAACATCTGAACGACAGTGCAGTCGTTGGTCCCAGCCAGCACGTGTTGATGATGGGAAAGTCCTGCTTAACCAACTTAATTTCTTTCTACGATGAGGTTACCCACACAGTTGACCAAGGGAAGCCTGTTGATACGGTATTTTTGGATTACAGTAAAGCCTTTGATACTGTCTCTCACAGTATCCTCCTCGACGAGATGTCCAGCATCCAGCAGGATAAACACACAATGCAGTGGGTGAGCGATTGGCTGACAGGCCACGCTCCAAGGGTTCTGGTAAATTGGGTTGTGTCAGGCTGGTGACCTAACACTAGTGGGGTCCCATAGGAATCCATCTTAGGGCCAGCACTCTTTAATATCTTCATAAATTACTTAGATGCAGGACTTGAGGGAATACTAAGCAAGTTTGCCAATGACACAAAATTGGGAGGAGCTGTTGAGATTCTTGAGGGCAGAAAGGCCCTGTAGAGGAATCCGGACGAACTGGAGAACCGCGCAATCACCAACTACATGAAATTCAACAAGGGCAAGTGCCGGATTTTGCACACGGAACACTGCGCAACACTGTGCAACCCAGGCTGTACAATTAGACTGGGGAACAAGATGCTGGAAAGCAGCTCTGCGGAGGGGGATCTGGGGGTTCTGGTTAATGGCAAGTTGAACATGAGTCAACAGGGTGCCCTTGCAGCCAAGAGGGCCACTCGTGTCCTGGGGTGCCTCAAGCACAGCATTGCCAGCTGGGCAAGGGAGGTGATTGTCTCACTCTGTTCTGCACTGGTGTGGCCTCACCTGGAGCACTGTGTGCCGTTCTGAGTGCCACAGGANAAGTTGATGAAGGGTTTGGAGAGGAAGCTGTATGAGAAGCAGCTAAAGTCACTTGGCTTGTTCAGGCTGAAGAAGAGAAGACTAAGTGGAAACCTCATCAAGGTCTGCAGCTTCCTCACAAGGGAAGGAAGAAGGTCAGATGCTGATCTCTCGCTCAACCCCTAGCGAATGGCAGGAAGATTGCAGGAGGGTTGGACTAGATGAGCTTTGAAGGTCCCTTCCCTCTCTATTCTGTGATTCTACGAGATCCTAGAGTCCAATTTTGCAATTGGTCCAAAGCGATCTGAGCGGGTGGGAGGCTTGAATTGTGGGGGTATAATTGCCTATGGTTATCTTAATTTGAGGTCCCTCTTCGGGAGGCAGCCAGATCGACCTGACCTGCACTGTACTTTGTGAATAAACTATTTATTTAAGAAGAATTTCTGGAATCCATGCCTGAGTGTCTTCTATGGGACACCTAGGGAAAAGAAACTTCCTGAACAATGGCTAAAAAAACCCCACAAAACCTCCCCATGAATATAGTACTGTTGAATCCATTTCACAGAATGACATGCCTCTTTCTCTTATACAGATACATATGCTTGTTAACCGAAATATAGTTGGAATACAGCATTATCTGTTTATAGGCACAGAGGCAAGAGGTGACCACATCACCACTCTGTGGAGCGATGGATTGACTTTAGTCATGGGGTGGAATGTGATGGTACAGACCAGCCCGGTGCCACCTGGCGATCTCAAGACAAGCCGTAGTCGTGTTCTCACCTTGGTTACGAGTGTTCTTGATTTGATCAGAAGGGCAGTGGGTAGAAATGAACTGGCCTTCCTCACCTGGTGATCACTAGACAGGCCAGCATCATGGTCCTGCCCAGGGGACAGATGTTCTTGTCTTGATCAAAGGGTGGAGCGAGTTGGGATAATTAGGCGCTCCTGGCCTGGTGATTACAAGGCAAGCCAACATTGTTCTTATCGTGATCAGAGAGTGAAATGGGACAATCAGGCACCCCCTGATTGTACCTGAGACTCTGACCAACTGGATCATTGCCCAGTCGGGGAAGTGCCAGGTCTGCCTGGTGCGAGATGTGACCAGTATGGAAAAATACTGAACAAATTCTATCATCTTCAATGCTGTCACAGAGCCACCCCAAAAATTAAATTCGGCAGGCAATAAGCTCCAAACAGACTTTAGTCAAACCAGAACTGTCTAACGAAGAACCAGCTAGAAACGGGGTTTATCCGAATTTATTCAGCACTATGACAACATTATAAAACACAGATTCAGATCCTGGTGAGGGGTTCAGTACCTGCACAGCTGCTTCAGACAAAATACATCCCAGAACTCTAAAAAGATGATTCAAAATGCTTGTCTTTCCACTCATAAAAAATGAGGACTCACAAGGATACCCAGAAGAGCACTCACCAATAAGGGAAGGTATCTCAGTCCTCCAGGAACTCTCCCTAGATGCCATCCCAGTCTAATGCAAGAATTATAAATGAATTATTGAACTTTATTTCTTGTTTATATAATGTTTGTTGCTGCCTAGCTTTTGAACTACAGGCGAACTTGCTCAATCACACCTTTTTTTTTCTCATGGTGTAATTATCTTGATTTTCCTCTAGTATAGATTGCTCTTATAAATCACCTTATATGACAGGTTGTATCAGCATTTCAGAGTGTATTGTTGCATTCTTTCTTGATTTTCAGCTTTCTGTGACCTAATACTGCATCCCACCCAAGACTGGCAAAACTCTAAGCTGTCCACCCTTCAAAAAGAAAGAAAAAAAAAAAGAGGAGGCAGGAGGAAAAAATACGCAGACCCCCTCTGCAAGGAAGACCAACCCAATGCATGTCTGCAGCAGGCTCCATTTATACTCTAACAGAATCTGAGCTCTGCTTATATATGGTAGTGGTCCAGTAACTTCTCCCAGCCAAGGCCTTTCACTGGTCAAGGACCCTGTCTCTTGGTGAAGGGGCGTATATATCACCGCAGTGGTCCGTTGGCTGGTGTTTCGAGGGTGAGAGGGAAGTGCTTCTGCCACACGGGAGTCATGACCACAATGATGATTTAACTGGTCTCTGGAGTGGTGGTGCAGTCACCTCCTGCCTCCAAAGTTAAAAGGGAGTGACGTTTTGGTCAGCCAACCACCCTTTCTCAGTTATCTACCAACTCTCAGAACTACTCTCAGTAAGCAATCATACAATATCAATCAATAGTTAATCAATAGTAGAATTCTAACAACAATGATGAACAGCAACAGGAAGCACTATCCTAAGTTTGCAGAAGGCTGCTTAACTGTCGTGACAAAAGAAAAACCAAACACATCAAAGCTTTTCCCAACTAATCAGTCCCCAGTGTGGCAACAATTGCCTCTGAGTCCTTTGATGCTTTCTTCATCTTGTGGATTTGGTCCTGAAGTGGCATCCATACATTCAGGATGTGAAAACAGCACTCCTCTATGGACATGTCCAAGACTTCACATGCTGACTAGTGGTTCTTCTGCCACGTCTATGGTATTATTCTGCATTATCTCTTGCAAGCTATTACATAGCTCTTCAGCACAGCTACATCTAAAGACATCCTTGTCCAGCTTGCCACATTCACTCTTTTTCTAAAGGGAAAGGATTTAAGTCCTAGACATAGTGACAGAAAGACAGGTAATGCCCTATTACAGAGTCTCCCCTATAGGTGTACAAAGTCAGTTCTGTGTCTGTAAGTTCCATTCTGGCAGAACTCAGTTCATTAGCACCACCATGCACGCTAGTAAAACTAAACTTGTCTTGATTGTTATCAGAGATGGTTTCTTTATCTGGACAGCTACAATAGCTCCCCATGACTTCTTCCGAAAACCTCTGGGTTTTGCCAGCCTTGTGGGCACTTTGCCAACAGAAGGCAGCTTCACCATGACAGGTTTTCCCTGGTGTGTTTCTGTGGAGGCTTGTTCCTTCAACTGTTTAGTGTAGAATCCCTGTCTATTGGTGGCTTCATGGGGCAAAATGCTCTGATCTGGGGGCTTCCATAACACCCCCAGTGGTTTTTAACACTAAGGACTGCTTGCACCAGACCTGTGTCCCAAATGGGTCATGAAATATCAGTATGTTTTTCGTCAGATCATTAGTCCACTCAACCACCCTGTTGCCTTGGGGTTGGTACAGTGTATGGAACACCCACTTAATACCTTCGCCTCCAAAACAACCTTGAACCACAGTGGCCATGAAAGGGCTTCTGTTGTCGCTTTGAATACTCTCAGGGGTGGGTAGAGCACTAAACCACTCATGCAATATTCGCACTGTTGGATAAAAGAACAAGGGTCTAGCCGGCCCTTGTGGTCTCTTTTGCAATGTGCCACAATAGGGAGCAGGCTCTGAGAACCCCCATTCTACCTTGGATGAATTTTGTGGGGGCAGCAGGCCCAGCCCCCGGCAGATATTAAGTTTGTCTTTCAGAATGTTAAGGGCCTCTGTATGCTGTGTGTTCCAACCCCATTTCCTGCTCTTCAGAAGCTGGTTGTATAGAGGGCAGGCAATCACCACAAGTCCTGGTATGTGTTTTCACCAGTACTCCAAAGTGCCCAACCAGCTGTTGCACCTCAGCTTTGATTTTCGGGGTCTGCCACTTCTCCATGCCCAACAGGGCATCATCAGGTGCTGCAATAGCTACCATGATCTACCAAGCCTTCAGGAATTTTATCTCCTGCCTAGGACCTTGGCACTTGAAAGGTGGAATATCTAATCCGGCGTTTTGTCACTAGGTTCCTAATAGTCTCAGCTGCCTGCCCAACCTGTTCCTTGTTGTGTCCATCCACCAAGATGTCATCTACATACTAAGATATGTGAATGCCTAATGGTGCTTTCACAGTCTCAAGGAGCACAGCTAAGACGTTGTGGGCAACAGTGGCAGAGAGTGTTTATCCCATGTGAAAGCCAAGCAGAAGTGTATTGTCTCCCTTCCCAGGGAAAGGCAAATTGAGGTTTGTCTTCTTCCCTTAGGGAAATAATGAAAAACGTATCTTTGACATTTTGTATTCCCTCTGCTGACTCTAACAATCCTTTTCTTAGACTCACTCTTAGTCTCCACCACCTTCCTGTCTCATCATCTCTTAACAGCACTTCAGACTCCATTCGTCCCACTCTGTACGAAAACTGAATTTTCCATCCACTAAGCTCGGGATCTGTCCCTGGGGCTTCACAGACAATAGCTCAGGGTTTCTCGCCTTTTTAGTAAGAGGTCACAGGTCACTGGACCCACTTTCCCCAGAGTCTTCTCAGACTTCCCCTCCTGATCCTTGGAATCGGCACTCACATAAACTTTCAAATTCAGGCAATGCAGGGGCAACGTCACTTGTGCCAGCACAATCTCAGTCCTTGGTTCCAATGCAAGTGTCTGCTCTCTTTGCTATTCTAACTTTATACAGTCTATCTCCAATTATCTCTTTTAAGCTGATGTGAAGGACAGCACACAGAATAGCACAGATGGTAGCACACGTGGTTGTGATGACTTGAGGATTGATTCATTTCTCTTCCACCTGCTGTCTACAAGGGGAGAAGAATTACAGCCGTGGCTCCACAATAATTCCTCCAGTTTGGGTACTCCGCTCACTATGCCAATTTAAATGTTGCAGGAGCTCCCAAAAATGAATTTAGGCAGGCGATACGCTCCAAATAGACTTATTCTAACCACAACTGTTTAACGCAGAACCATTTAGAAATGGGATTTATCCAGAATTATTCAACACTCTGACAATATTATAGAACCTGGATTCAGATACTGTCTAGGAGTTCGGTTACCTCGTAGCTGATTCTGACTCGAAGCATAAATCCCAGAACTCTCAAATGATGATTCAAAATGTTTGTCTTCCTACTCATAAAATGTGAAGACTCTCGGGGTACTCAGAAGAGGACTCACCAATAAGGCAGGGTGCCACAGTCTTTGTGGAACTTGCCTTACATGGTATCCCAGTCTCAGGCAGAGTCATTGACTGCAGACTGGCTGCTCCGAGGAACACCAGCTCAACAAACGTCTCCAGCAAACTCCTTTTATACCCTAGGTTGAATCTGAGCTGTGGTCATTCATGGTAGTGGTCTAGAAACTTCTCTCAACCAAGGCCTTTCTTTGGCCAAGGAACTTGTGTGTTGACATGGGGTATTTGCATGACCATACTGGCCTGTTGGTGTAGAAGTTTCCGGTGCTTTCAGGACGGGCTTAGGGGAGCTGGACATGAGGAGTGCACAGCCACAATACC
>VWYH01009867.1:16196-30230 GCA_013399365.1 Pampusana beccarii | reverse complement strand
AATTTCAGTTCTTCTTGGACTATTATTCTGCTAAAATGTCTACTATTCCCATTGTTGATTGCATGATGGTAGATGTTCAAAGCACGCTGTCTCTTAGGGAGTAAAAATTTCAGCATTTCTGTATGTAGTAGAGTCAAACATTCAAGTATGTGAGACATTCCAGAATCTTTAGCTACAGAGTCTCCCTCCTTGCAGTGTTTATATTCAATATGAGAAAAATGTATGGATAGTTTGGCAGGACTTGTTACTGAGCTAATTGTTGTAGTTTTTGGTTTAAATGTATGAAGAATACACGGTACAGCAACAGATAGGCAAGCAGTTGAATTTATAGGTAGAAGTTAGCAGACTTGTTTTTTTGGTGTTTGTGTGGGTTGGCTGGTTGGTTTGTTTGTTTGTTTGAAGGGTTTTGCAGGGAGGATTACTTGAAATACTGTGTGTTTCAAAAACATGGACAAATTTAAAAGCAGTATATTTTCAAACTGGGTCCATCTTTTTGAAACACTCTAGTATCAAAGCTTCAGTACCCACATAATTGTGGCTGTCTTGCAAGTTCTTGAACATAGGCATTTTTTAGTGGCTTTGGAACTTGTTTCCTCAAAACAAAACTCAGGTATGAATTTGAGGATTGGGTATTGGATTTGTAGATCATGGGATGTTGCTGAGAGTGACTTGAAAGGTGCGATGATTAGGACATAGCTGAGGGAATTTGGTTTTATTTCTTAAGAAGGGCTTCTTAGGAAGGAAGGTTACATGGAAAATTATATACTTCAGAGGCTCTGAAAATTCTCAGACTATTGGACTGGAAACCTATTGGATTGCTATAAAAATTGTCCTGTGATTTGGTTAGGAGAGGGAATTTTCAGCTTTCTGTATGGATTCTCAAACACGTAGTGGCTGACAGTTTCCTGTCATTGTAAGCCTGTTGTGGACTCATCTGGTATCAGCTACTAAACCAAAGCTTTCATTGGTTATATTTATACTTGCTTGGTTTTGATACCCATTTGCATGAAATGTCATGTGTTCCATTTCAGCATAGTAGCATCTTGCAGGAAAGCCTAACTAAAGTCTCTCTGACTGGATAGCCTGCACTTAAATAGTCAGAATTCAGAGACTTTGAGTTGTTTTTTGTAAACCAATAAGAAAGTATGATTATTAAGTACAGAATCTTAGGAGCCCCCAAAAGGAGAATAACAAAATGTTTGTGCAGTATGAGCAAGCTAGCCTCCAATTTTTCAGACTCTTTATAAATTGTGTTTGTTGTTGCCTTACTACAGTAAACAAACCCGAGTTTTCAAATGAATGTGTGAATTCTAAGAAGCTTTTTTTTTTTCCTCTGTTGTTTGAGATTACTTTCATCATTCCTCTCTAATTGTAAAGCTGAATTTACTGAACCAAGCTCTGTCAGTTTGCTTTAGCTGTAGGAGGTTATAGCTTTATGGTAAGAATTAGTATTTTAGAGTTTTATATCTCTGGACCAGTTATTTTGCATAGAACAATTGTAATGCAATACTGACTTTACAGCACTTAAAAAAAATATTTTGAAAGTAATTACATATTATTAATACTAGTCAGCTTAAACTGTGTCCTCAAACCACATGGTAAATGGAGAGGTGATTTAGTGTTTCACATCAAGGGCCCATATAATAATTTAGGGAAGAGGTTTTTTGTGAGAGTATGGTTTGGTTTCTCTAGGGTTTCAAATTCTGTTTGGACCTGTGTAACCAAAAATATCAGTTCTTATTAACTTCTCAACTATTTTCTACTCTTTTCAACAAGAAACCTGACTAAAGTCAAATGGATTCTCTCTGGGCAGAGGTGCTATTTCGAGAGGCTTTTCTACTGTAGTATATAGTATCTGTGCTCAGACAAAGCCTTGGCAAATTGGAGATTTAAAAAAAAAAATCTAAATATTATTTATCACCTGTAATTAATGAGTGTTTGTTGTAGGACACTTAATAAGGGAGAAGTGGGAAGGGATTTGTCGTCAAAGCCTGGAAACCTTATTCAGCCTGTGAATCCCTGCAATGCAGCTGGCAGGAAATAACAGAATTCTTTCATAAATTTGAAGTCAGTTTTAGTGTTACTGTAAAACTAAGCCTGTTGTGATAACCTCTGAGTAGAAGTAACAGAAGCTTCAGTGCAGCAACACTTAGATAGTACCTGCAATGCTGATGCTGGAAAAGGGAGCAGGAGGACTATAGAACCAGCTCTGTTTTCTTTGCAACACCTGTGCATTCCCCAAAACCAGAGGAATTCTTGTGCAGCTTGTAAGCAGCTGAATTCCAGGCTGCTGAGCCTTCAGGGTGCTACTCTTATTTTTCAGCATGAAACTTGACCAAAATCAGAACAGATTCTCCCTGTCTATAACTGTTCTTTCCAAAAGCTCTTCTGGTTTCTGATTTCATATCAATCTCTGCTGCTCCAGTGGCTTTTCCAGTTTTTATAGGAGGCACCTGGTTGACTATCACCTAGGTTAAATAGTGTAGGTCTGGTTGACCTTTAAGTCTGTGTGTATGTTCCATAGCGTAGCTTTTGCAGGCTAATGTAACTGGATAGGATAAGGCAGCCTGTCTTCTGTAATGTAACACTGTAAGGTGAGCACAAGGCAGCATTTTTTGAGGAACAGAACAGCAATCTGCTAATGTGCCTGAAGTGTTTGTCTCACAAAGTTTTTTGCTCATGATAACAGAAAAACCTGTACTGTACAGCAGGCTATAACTGATTGTACAAGAGACTGACAGCTATGCAAATCCCTAATGTCAACAATGCTTTGAGCCAGCAGACCGTGCATGCTGAAGAAGAAAATTCCAGTAATCTGCTTCTGCCCTTATCTCTTGGGTACAGCCCTTTAGTTTACAGCCTGTTAGAAATATGTGACCAGTTATCTGCTAGATTTATTACTTGAGCAAGTCTCTTCTTTTCCTCACAGTGTGCCAACTACTGGGTTTAGAAACATATTATTCCAAACCAAGCCGTAGCGTGTCCTTTATATTTTGTCAAAATGTTCTTAAAATTTTGCTTTTTGTTAACAATTCTAAGTTGATGTCTAAGTCTTCAGAGGACATGAAGGATCAAAAAGAGGAACTTCGTGGATAGAAATGTAGGATTCCTCAGGGATTGCTCTTGCATGTGTTTCCAGGTTGGTTGGGTTTTGTTGTGACTTTTCACGTGTATAAAAGTTAATATACACGTATGCTTGATGTGCAGTTGGGTGCAACATGACTGGATTATAATACAGGCTACTTCTTGAGGTGTGTGACTGCCTCAAAGCAAAGCAGAAGTTCAGTTCTAGATACCTTTGTTAGTGACTATTTAACTTCTATTAAAGCGGGGGCTTTGATGATTGATGCACTATGATAACTCTTGTGGTTTTTGTGTTTTGTTTTTGTTTGTTTGTTTGTTTGTTCTTCCAGAACCTAAAATGATAGCTGCAGGAAAATTTTCAAGTCTTCCCAGAAATGGCCCAGTGAACCGCCAGTTCTCATTAGCTTCTTCCATGGACCTTTTGACCACTAAACCTTCACCAACTGAGCATCGCTCAGACGTTTTTCAAGATATCTCTATCCATGGCACTCTCCCCAGGAAGAAGAAGGGGGCAATTCCCATTAGGTCTTGTGATATGTTTAGCCACGTGGGAACGTTGCCGTACACCAGAACACACTATCAGCAGCCACCTTTTGTACAGGGTGTTATAGAAGAGTACCCTCCGCAAAATGGGAAGAGCAACAAACTCCATGCCAGGTACCTTGTAAAACCTTAATTTGCATATGTTTGTTGCATATGAATTATTATGTATTTTTATAGACCTCTAAATGTCCTGTTATAGGTGCAACTGTTTATTATAGCTCTGTATTCTAACTAAGGTTGATTTTTCTCCCTAGTACTCGATTTAGGTCTTGATGGAATAAGCCAAGCAAAAAATGGTGTGAAATATGTATGGGATGGGGAGGGGGAGTAGTGAATTTGATGCATTGGTTTCAGGATTCTCAGAATTTCTTCTTTTTTTTAACTTACTGAATACCTCAGGCTTCAAAATAATCTTCCTGTTGCAATAAGATCAGTCAGTATATGGGCTGTAAAATACTCATGCCTGTTTAAAATGTCCTTCTATATCACTCTTTCTGTGAGATCTACTGATTTGGATTTTTAGTCTTTCTTTTGATGTCTATGTAGTTTTTAAAAATAGGTCTGGATGTTTAAAAGGTATAGCAACCTCTGGATGTTTAAAAGGCATAACATTGCGTTCTTCCATTTCATGGAGGAAACTTCTTAAAGTCACTGAATTGCTTTCAAATGACACTTTGTATTGTTCTACCAGAGCAGTTTTAACCAGGAAGTCAAACTGTTCAAACCTGTTTTGATTTGGATTTAATGCTTACATGGATGCAGTGCAGGGGAGAAGGAGACAGTGGTGCTACAGCTGCATCCAACTTAGAGCTACCTGTGAGCTGTTTTTCTTGAAGACTCAGTGGAACCCAGTGTATACTAAGCTAATGTCACTTTTTTTTTTTTTTTATTTTTTTATTAGTCTTGCCTGACTTCCTGGTTATAATATCCATGACTCTTCAGAAACAATTATACTTTCATAGCTAGCATTTCTTTTGGGAATCTGTTCTCATCACTGATATTTCATTGCTTACAAAAAAGTAATTAATTTTGTAAATGTCTTTTTTTGTTCTCATATTGAGGTCTATAAAATGGGAAAAAATTCTCCAGCTAACAAAAGAAAAATTCAGTGTAATGCAGCAGATCAGGTAAAGGCACAAAGATGAAGGGAGTGTTAGGTTGCTTGAGTGACAGAGTTAAAGATTGAGAAAAGATAACCAAATGACAACTTCTGAATTAGGATTTATAATTTTGCTGTGTTCATCACTGTTCTCAAATCTTATGAGGGAAGGACAGTTCTGATTACGTGGGGTTGTGAATGTGGAGTGGCGTTTGTCTGCTTTTTGCTTGCAGCATACAGGATCAAGCTTTCTTCTCACTTGAAAGTGAGTCTTTCTTCTCTATACCCCATTCATTTTGAAAGACGAAAGGGCCTCAGTGTGTTTAGTATTCCTCTGTCACTGATCTCTGGGAGGTACCTGCTTACAAGAACTGGCTTTTTAACATAATTTACTTCTTTGATTTGCATACTTCTAGAGAACACAAGCAGCCAGTGCTGCTGCCATAAAAAGCATATGGTAGCATACACTGAAGTTTCATCTTATGTCCTCCTTCTCAAGAGCATTTACTAAACGTGATTTGCAAGAGATGTTTACTTTTCTTGAGAGACCAAAATCTCCATATTAAATATATTTACAGTTATAACTGGTAACTTTCCCTGTCCTGTGAAGAACACTTTTTGGACAAGCAATGAGTAAGAACAGAAGGCTTGAGAGGAAAATGTTAAGAAGTTCTGCCTGCTTAGAATTAAAATGTGATGCTTTTGAAGCAATAAGAGGTTCAAAGGATGTTGTTAGAGCAGCCTGTTAGTAGAATTTGCATCTCTTGAGTCGTAGCAAGTGTTGTTCCTGTGTTTGATCTTCCAGTTGCTTTGCTAAAACACACACAGAATGCTATGGTAACAACTGTTAACTTTTGCTATCTTTAACTTTTACATTGGATCTTAATACATTCTGCTCCATGACTTGACAGGCCAGTTTTATTAGAGCAGAAGGCACTACCAACTTGACAGTTAGCAAATATATCACTTATTGAGTCTTCTTGGGATGACTCTTCACCTTTCACTAGTATACTTAAAAAAAAATTGAGAGAGTAAGTCTGATTTTCCTGTGGTAAGCATTCTTCCGTATATGCTAAGGTATATATTGTAATGCTTACACTCACACTGAAATTAGTTGGGACTAGTAGTACAGGAAAGTTCATTTTACCTAAACAGAGTTTTATCACAAAGCCTTGTAATATTTTTATTTCAGTGTAGAAACTTGTGATATAGTATAACATTACATAGATATTCAGGAGTAAACCAGTCTTTCATTGCTATAATGCTGTTTACAAAAATTAAAAGCATGAAGACGCATTTTAATAAAACTTTTTCATGATGCATTGTTCAACCCAAGTGCTATAGTTGATGTCAGCAGGCCAGAACTAATAGTCATTAGGATTACAGTGTTCATGTGTACGCGGATCCAATTTTACCGAACTGTGACTCGGGCATCTCATAGTATAAGTTTGATTAATTCTAATTCAAAAAAACATAACTAGGATAACTTTTTCAATAATTAAAAATAAGTAATATAATCTCTAACATATAAATGCGCAATACATAATTTTGTGGGACAAAAAATAAGCCAAAGTGAGAATAGGAAAAAGATAACAAATTGTGTAATTCCCTAGTGGAACTCTTTTTTCCTGTCTCATATTACAGCTACCTAATTGCATTATTCTGCAGCCAAAATGAAGCGTATGTATACTAATTTATTTGTAGGATTATATTTTGTCAGGATTTTTGCATCTATGCAATCAGAAATAGTACATCTTCATGGAATTTCTAATGTCTTTGGGATTAACATGGAAAAAAAAAATTGTGATATACAAAAGCACTCTTCTAATGTTGCAGTAACTAATTCATGCAGTTTCAGGGTAGGGAAGGGGAACAAAACCAAAAAAACCCCCCCACAGAAAAGATGAATTCACTTCAAACCTGATAGCCACTTCTGAAAACTTGGAGAAATTATTTTGTCAGATTTCAATACAATAAGATTATATTCTGTTCTGTTTGGTTTGGGGATATATACCTGTGCTAGTTAGTTTGAGGGGAAAAAAACATTTTCTTTCTTGGGAAAGCCTATATCCCATGTTTTTTAGAGTCTCTTGGAAATAATTACATGGCCAAAGTTTGAAGCAGCTAAGCTCCTTAAAGATCTTGAAAATTAGTTTTACTGGCTAAAATTAGAATTCTCTCTTGAAAGTGAAGATCTTTCAGGAGAGAATTCTTATTTTAGCCAGTAAAACTCTAAAGCTGCTCATGTGTAATATTCTTTATTATCTGATGTTGACAATTAAATCTAAATAAAACACAATTGGAATTTCACTTTGATACCTGGTCCATGGGTTATCTTTGTTTAGTTAGCTTTGCCTTACGTTGCGATACCTTTATGTAAAAGAAAAGTTGTTCAAATGCATATCTGTTGCTAGAACCCATAGTCTTTTTTAGGCCTATGTCTTGTGGCTACCATCAGGAAACCCAGAATTTCCTAGCTCTTTTTAATTATTGAAGTTTCACACCTGTGTGGATGAAGAAGGGAGTCAGCCCAGATGTCTTTCTTGCTCTTCTTACTGAGGCAAAGAGTACTGGCTGCGTTCACTGTATCAAATGCTTCATTTTACTATGTTGATACTCGTGGTCTTGTGCACCTATCTTGACTAGTATCTCTTCCAGGGAAGCAGAATAATTCTTGTTTCTATATTCTCGTGTTTTGGGAAGGATAAGTGGTTCTTCCCCCTGCCCCAAATACTTTCCTAGTTTTCACAGGCAAGGCTAGCTCACTTATTTGCATAATTTTAGGCATATTTCATTTCAAATAAATGAATATTGGAAATGTTAAACTCACTTCAATATTTCTGTGACCAGACACATCACAAGTCTGCAGTCCTTATTAGGAAGATTTGCCATGTACCTACATTTGGGCAAAAGTCTGAGAGATGATGAGTCATACCCTCATGTTGTTAAAAGCACAAACTTGAACTTACCTTGGATTAACAGAAGAACTGGTATCACTTGAAACTACCTGTACATTTGAGTGATTCTCCCTGACTGGCATTCCAGTTTAACACACTTGTGGCATTTTAATGCTTTTTCATTAATGCAGCCAGATATTCCTCAGATAAATAAGACCTAAAAGCAGTACAGAACTAGCACTATCACAGCAAGTTTGAATGTAGTGATGAAGGCAGCTGTCAAAGACCAGTTTTGATATTCTGCCCCATTTTAGTTGGATGTCAACAATACTCATGCAGTCTTGGGTTAAGTTAGTAGGTTGTCCCTGTTGGTCTGGTACTGGCTCTGATATGAACACACTTAAATGTTTCCTCATTGTAGAGATGCAAAGAATTTCGGAGGGTTGTTAAAGAGCATGGAATGGAGCAAAGTTTTTTACAAATATTCCACAGCAGATTCCAGTATTAATACTGTGCTCTTGTTTTCATGAGGCAGTGTGATTGTAAGAGATAGCAGAACAAGTAATAGCTTCTGGAATTGTCTGTCATCTGACAGCTATACTATTCTGTGTTTCTAAACTTCCTATTAAAAATGTAATGAACAGTTTCATAAAAACGAAAATAATCTGATTCCAAAAGACATGTTTCTTTTACAAGGCTTATGTTTGGTTTGAATTTCAATAGGCCTGCATATATACTACCCATTATTGGTAAGCCAATTCACATACCAGGGAAAGAGGAAAAAGGAGTGTAAGGAACATTCTGACGGTTTTTCTTCCAGTTGGGGTTTTGAGTTGAAACTAGTGCTTTTACAAGACACACAAAAATCCATTCCGTAGTCATGAGTGCTGCTGCATGTGTTCTTCAGTACTTAGTGTAGAACAAACTTTAGCAAATATTTTTTTTCCATGGTTAGGATAGTCATTGTGTTTCTTCTTATGCGGATTTTCTGACTAATACATTTTGAACTTCGTGCTACAGTCTTCCTCTTAGCAAGCTGTCATGGAGGAAGTAATTCCCTCTGCTGTCTCTAGCCTCTTATTTTTTGAAATTGTGAGAAATATATTTTTGACACCCCACTGTCAAACAGGTCATTAGTACCAAAGTTGTTTTGTGGAAAGCAAAATAGCGTAAGTGGTATGATAGTTTCAACATCATATTCTTAGAGAATCGGGCTAATAAAGATGCAATCTTCACAATCAGTTTAAAGCATAATGAAGGAAAGAAAAAGATGTTCCTTTCTCTGTGCTTGTAATTCCTCTATTGTCTGCAAAGTAACAGAAACAAAACAAAACCCACAGCCTATATTCCTGTTGAAACAAACAGGCTTTGCAACAAAATTAAGTGAAATTCAGTTTAATAACACTGCTGGTGTGAGATTGTTAACTGTCAAGAGGCCAGAAATAGGATCTAAATTTGCACCAAGCTAGCATTGTTGTNTTTTTTTTTTTTTTTAGTTTCATGGTACTTTGAAGGAGTTTAATACAAATTTTAGGATGGATAATCTAGCACAGTAGTAAAATTAAAGCTGGACAGAATTTATTATGAATAAGGTTATTAATTTTTATGTGTTTGCAGAGTAACATGCAAGCCTTAGTGTTTCCTGTGTTTCCAATTTGCACTTTTTAGTAAAGATATTTGACTGATAAAAGTGTGTGTATGAAAAATTTAGCATTTGATGAAAAGAAAGGTTAGTTCATTTTGTCTTTGCCCTGTATGTGTTCTATTGGACTCTGAAGAGTTGAGCTTTGGATTTTTTAGAAGAAACCATATGGTCACAGATTTGCATTAGATCACTATCTTCCCTTTGCATAGCCTACCCTTAGGAAGTGTTGAAGTACACCATCTGCCAGAAATGATTACTCTAATTTCTTGTGCTAATTAAAGCCTTCAAACAAAGTTGACATTCACTTGCACTGGCTGTTTCCCATTGTAAGGGATGTTTGTGAATATATAGAATCATAGAATCGTTTTGGTTGGAAGAGACCTCAGGATCATTGAGCCCAACCATAACCTAACTCTAGCACTAAACCATGCCCATAAGAGCCTCATCTACATGTCTTTTAAACACCCCCAGGGATGGTGACTACACCACTTCCCTGGGCAGCCTGTTCCACTGGTTCACCATGCTCTCCATGAAGAATTTTTTCCTAATATCCAATTTAAACCTCTCCTGGTGCAACTTGAGGCCATTTGAGGCACTTTTTTTGCACCCTGGTGCAACTTGAGGCACTTTGTTTCCACCGGGCAGCTCCTTGTCTGCAGGCTCCTGCCAGTGCGCTGGTCATGCATGCAGTGTGTGTGAGACACACGTTGCGCTGCGGGAGCAGGAGAATGGCGTTTGGATGAGTTCAGCACCCCTGTATTACAGGACTATCATTGCAATAAAGTTATGGTTAGAGAAGATACCTTTTGGGATTTCTCTGTGCACAGCACAAATGGGCCTTGCAGAACAGAGCACAGCATAGTTTTTAAAATAACTTAGTTCTGTTTGTTTTTCTATGAGGTATTTATAATTTTACCAGCTGTATATTACATTACTATATGATGCCAGTGTTTCCCTCTTCTGCTTGTGCTAACAGGAATATTTCAAGTTGCTCAAGCAAAATGTGGAGGAGTAGTATGCTGTAATTTCTATGGTATTTATGATTAGAAGATGTGTTCATGTGTAACAGTTTGGAGGATGAGGAGGGTCAGAGAGGAGAGAAGTATTGAAAAAGCTCAAGGCTGCAGAAGAGTACCTGAATGTTTTATACCTTTTTAGTTAATATGTAATTGCAGTTATTGAGTGGAAACTATTCAGTTGCCACTAGTGTTATTGAAACTTGTGAAACTAGTGCTATTGAGTTGCCATGGAGCAGAAAGAAGCCACACACCATTTCTGATTCTATTCTAAAAGCCTTTTAATTTTCTGTTGCTCTCAAAACCAGTTTCGTATCTAGTAGATTATTAGAAATATTTGCTTTTGTTAATTAAACCCAACTGTAGCATTCAAAAAATGCAATATTTAAATCCATTTGATTTAGTTTATACAGATATTTTAAAACAGGACTGTATAAATGTAATTTTAGGACTATTTATACAGTCCTAAAATTACATTTGGCCCTTTGAAGGCAACCACGACGCTGATGTGGCTCCCGGTGAAAATGAGTTTGACACCCCTGGTCTAACATCTTTCAGTGCTCACTGAACCCTGTTGCAAAAGATCAAACTGGCGAATGACCTGTAAACAATAATGTATTTTCTAGATTAGCCCTAAGTATCTACAGACAGATGCTAAGAATACAGTTAACTTCTGTAGTTCTGAAAGTATGATAAGCATGTCTAACTGTATATTTAGCTAGACTTCAGACTCTTAGTTTGAGTACTGCTCAGCAGACTTTTTTCTTCCCCTTATTTTTCTATGTGAGTTTTTTTTCCCCATTATTTCAGATAAAGCACTATCATTTAGCATTGACTTTATATTGCTGCAGCAGAGTGTTATTCTAGAGCAGGTTAGTTTATCTGGTCACTTAGGATGTTCTGTACTCTTCAAGATTTCTGATCTTCAAGGCTCTGCATGTTTAGCTGGTTGAGACTTGCGTGCTTGTCTCATCTTATATAACTGTCCAGGAAAAAAATAAAAATATGTTCCATTTTAAACTTGACTGGTACTACTGACATTAATAGGGTAACTTCATTAGAATAAAGTTAAGCAGGCTCACTGCCCTCTGCAGGACCTTGTCCTTGGAAGGCAGTACATTTGGAAGTTAGCAAGGAGTTATTCTTGAGACAGAAAGCCATTAATGACTGGATTCTGGGTTCCTGAAGCTTTTCCTTTCCTCTTAGTGGTGTTACCACAATAGGTGAGACAGGCTGAAGTCCTTGAACTGACAATTAATTGATAAGGGAAAAGAGCTGGAAAGGCAGTACATTCAGGGATTTTATTCTTCCTTGTAAGAATTTGCTCCACCAGATGCTGCAAATTTTATTTTGTTTGTCTTCTGAGAATTTGGTGTGTCGGGTATTTAGATGGCATTTGTTTTGTTGTAACTAGTTATTTTTAAATTGTTATTTGTTGGATAATTTTAGTTTGAATATGCGTTACTTTTTATATGAACACTGTGCATGCGTTTAAAGCATATGGTTAGGTTATTAATTATTATAAATAATTATACATTATAGTTATAAATTATTATTTAAAATTAAATTTAAAATTTAAAAAATATATCAAGTTAAGATTTGAATAGGTCATGTTAAGTAAGTATTTTACATGTTTTCTGTCTGGCAAAAAGTAAATAATACTCTCTGGGTTTATAGAATGAATGAAATGTAGCTCTTCAGGTATGAAAATATTTGCAAGACTAACAGGAAGAAGATGAATACCTTTGGTTCCCTTTGAATTTTAGGGTAAGGTGGGAAGGAAATTTTTATAAAACCACAGAATTTTTAAAGTAAAAATGGTTATAGTTCTGGTGTGATGCCTGAAACTTCCTTTTAGTATGATTTTTGTTTTCCACAAAACCTGAACCAGACTGTGAGTTTGTGGTTGTGTTTTTTAATAGGAGTAAGACAAGTTTGGTTAATTTAGGGCTGCTGAATATGTAATTGACTTCTTCCATGCACACATAAATGGTTTTTCAAAAGGAAGGACTCCTTAGGTGTTGCCAAAACTTCATGCTTTTTGTCCTAGAATTTCCCATTCTTTTTCTTGGTCTGTCCTGTTCACATATGCACCTGCAAATTTGACCTCTGCTGTTTCAGAGGTGGAACACAGCTGCCCACTAAAGCTGGTAAATGTTTGGGGTAGAAGGAATGCTCTGTTCTATAAGCAGATAATAGCAAATGTTCTCTGCTTACATTTAGTATCAAATCGTCTTACACTTTAACTTTTGGGGGTCATTTCTGTTTTGGATTGTCTGCCTTTCCAGCCCCTTTGTCCATCGTTGAGGTCCTATTCTTCTGTTGTGAAGTTCTACTCAAAACTTCACCCCTTTGTTCCCATTTGATGCTCACATCTGCTGTCTTTGCTTGCTTGAGACCTACAGAGCCAAAGCTTCACTTCTTGCTTCTTATGGGGATTTTGGAAACCTGGCTACAGGCAACAATTACCAAAACCTACTCATGTGGGATCTTGGGGAGGGAGGCGAAGGGAGCGGAACAAAACGTTGCAAAAAGAGAGACCATCTCTCCAGTACTGAAGGTTAATTAAACCCCAGTCCTTCAGCTCCTGGGCAGAGGAGATGAAATAGCAGATGGGATGGGCACTGTTGTATCACTGTTTGAAATTAATTGTGGAATCAGGACCTTATTGTTAATGAATGACTTGCAAGGTAAAATTAGGCCCAAATTCCTCAAAGCCCAACCAAAATGAGTGTATGTTATTTTTTTTAAAACTTCCTGAATATTTCTGTCTTTTCAGGCCGTTTTTTGTTTGGGCAGAGGGCACTGTACATAGTGATTAGTTTCTTGAATTACTCTTTCTATCACACCCAAAGTTTTTCTCCTAGCTCTTCTGTTTCCTGGTCTCTTTTGTAAAGAGAGCCTATCAGTTGTACAAAGTACTTATTGCTTCCTCAGTTTGCCTCTTGTCCACGTGACCACTTATTTTCCTTTCTGTCCCTTTTATGCTTTAAATAAAGATCAACTTTACATGACTACTGCAGGGCATAACAACAGTATGTTGGTACCTACAGCTAACAATCTTGCAGATAAATGCGAAAGTGACTATTTTCTTTTCAGTTCCTGAATGAAGACAGGTAGAAATCATGTAGCAAAAAGGCAACTACAATTTTAAAATGCCTTTTTTCTCACCTGTGCTTAGATGCTTACTTGTAGTAAACACTTTCTCTTAATCAGGGCAGAAATCATTTTAGTGGCCTTCTTTTTAAAAACGCAGTAAATTAGATCATGATAATATTGTACTAGGACAACTGACCTTACATTTTTAGATTATGATAGACCATTTCTATATAAAAAGTTTTATCAACTGTATATACACTGCCAGGCACCTGTTAATCTGTTGCCTTCTGGGTGAAACCACCATTTGTAGCTGTACTTCTTTCAGCAAGAAGTGTTTGTTAGCGAAAGATATACTTCACTGCAATTTCTCCTATGGTATGATCTCATACGTATTTTTATTGTAAGTTGTGAAATACCTTATTTTATATAGAATCATATAGAATGTCCTGAGTTGGAAGGGACCCACAAGGATCATCGAGTCCATCTCCTGTCCCTGCACAGGACAACCCCACAGTGCACACCATGTGCCTGAGGGTGTTGTCCAGTCTCTCCTTGAACACTGTCAGGCCTGAGGCTGTGACACCTCCCTGGGGAGCCTGTTCCAGTGTCCACCACCCTCTGGGTGAAAAACCTTTTCCTAATGTCCAACCT
>VWYH01009867.1:0-15449 GCA_013399365.1 Pampusana beccarii | reverse complement strand
GCCTCCCTTGGTCAACTAGGTGGGTGACCTTGTCATAGAAAGAAACTAAGTTTGTTAAGCAGGACTTTCCCCTCATTAACCTGTGCTGTCTGGGACCAATGACTGTGTTGTCATTCAGATGTTTTTCAATAACTCCCAGAACAATCTCCTCTGTGATGTTGCCAGGAACAGAAGTGAGGCTGACAGGCCTGTAGTTGCCAGGGTCATCCCTGTTGCCCTTCTTGTAGACTGGGACAATGTTTGCCAGTCTACCTGCTGGCAGGTACTAGAGAAACTGGAGTCAGTTCTTCACAACTCCTTCCATACCCTTGCTATCCTTCTTAATACCTAAGAACTGCTTTGTTACATTTCACAATTTGTTCTTCTTGAAGGTATTGGCAGTGTTCTGTAGCTGAAGAAAAGTGTAGAGCCAGTGGATTTTTGATGTCTGTTCTAGTAATAAGATAATTTCACACATCTGCATTTAAAGAATTTCAGCTACTACTGCAGAAACTGCTTAGCACAGAAACATACAGACACATGAAATTAAAATAAAGTGTCCGTACCAATTGCTAACTGGCCTCAATAAAGAAATAGTGTATGTGCTAAGGTTGCATGCTCTTGGAGTTGTGTGCTGAGCTGTTTGCAACTCACTGGTGCAAACTTGTCAAAATACAATTTATTTTGATGATGGTAGGTGGTGTGGGCAGATGAGTGATCAATTGTAATACAAGATTATAAATTTCTGTTATTTAGGAGGAAGTCAGTGAAGTTGAGTAGGATGTCCTCGATGTAATTAAATGTCGTATAGGGGGACATATTTCTAATGCTCACTTCAAATATCCAATGCATAGGGGCATTTGATGCAATGACCTTCTTAAATTGAGATAAGAGAAGAGACAGAGAAGACAGTTCTTCCCACCATCATCTTACACAGTACCAAAGCAAAGTATCAGCTTTCCTCTGCTTCAGTCCAAATACACATTCCTGAAAGACATATCTGTCAGGTGACAACCATGCTTTGTAAATAAGCTGTAACTAGATTTACATGAATTTCAGATGAATTGATGGACTCTGATTCTACTGAGCATTTGTCACTCTTTTGGGAATGGGCCTATTCATTTTGTAAGGTTAAATTATTTTTGAACACTTAATAATGTGCAGAACTTGATTCTGAATAACAACAGCAACTGAAGCACTGACTGTAAAGAGTTGCCAGATGAAGGTATAAGTTGAGAGATCACAGCACGTGTATAGAGAAGTTTGTAGAAACAGTGACCATTTTGGATAAACAGTAGTCTTGCTGGCCAACCACTAGTTTCACAACATTCTAACAGTCTTGGGAATAGAAGATTTAAGAAGGGCTTTGAAGAATTTTGGTTCTGGGACTCCTAAATGTTAAGGAAAATAAAAGAAAAAGAATGGGGATGCCTAGTCTGAGCTATTGAATATGTTCTAGAGACTGGTACTGTATGTGGTACAGAAGTAGAAATTTGGAAAAGGTGGGAAAAACAAGGTAGATTTTCTGCTGTGACAGGTAAAATGGAGTGAGTTGAGGGATGCGTAAGAATAAAGTGGTAAAAATAAATGGCTATAACATTACTTCTGCAGGGACATTCTGAACAGATATGGATGAGTGATTTCACTTAATTCAGAGAAAATTACATTGTATCTTTTCTTGCATGTTAATTACTGAAGAGTCCCTACTGTTCTTGTGTGAACCGCAGGTCATTACGCAGTTAGTAATAGCAGTTTGCACGTGTTTCCACTGGTGTTTGAATGAGTCATGTCCATGGTGTTGTGCAGCTGTAGACAGAAGGGTGGAATGGCCTTAGGAATGTAGTAGGAGTGTGTGTGTCAAGCAGAAGCTGCTGGAGGATAAAATCACTGGGTCTTTTACTCTAGTTTACAGTATAAATAACATCAGTCTGCAGTATATATGTAAGTCTAGCATGCTCAAACTTGCACCTTCATATTTAAGTAGTAGTGTATTTCTTAAATCTACATAGATGGAGAGATTTCAAAGACACAAATTGAAGAAGGCATTTGATCCCACCTGATCTCTTTATAGAAGTTCTATCTGTGTGAGCAGCCATGCAACAGCTTGGCATACTTTCTGTTTCTCAGGCTCCCTTTGAGCCTGTACTGGCTTCACTCTGATTTGACATTGGCACTACTGAGAAGATTGTTCTTGGGATCGTTCTTTCATTGTGGTAGAAAGGAGATGCTTTTGAAAATGTCCCCAACAAAAGTCATTTAAAATAAACAAACAAACATACTTTCATACATCAGGTACTGGCAAGGTGTCCTAATGTTTTTCCCACAAGTACATTTATAGAAGTGTGGAGTAGCACAAAGCTGCTTCGGGGCCATTCAGCCGTTTCCATCACTTGTAAGAATATCTCTATGATAGCTGAATGATGGTGAAGATTTGGGCATCTCTGATAATACTATTGTGTCTATGCTTAAATTTTGTTAAAGTTATTACGACTAATTTATAATTATGGCTGATGTATCTGGGAGGATGCCAAAGGCTTGGAGAAAACAGATGCTTAATATGGCTTAGTCTGTCAAGGTCTGTCTGTTTCAGGATTCTTTACAGCAACAACAATGATGAGAGGAGGTAACATACAATTGTTAGTAGAAAGATGGAGGTTTTCATAGAATCAGCAGCTAAAGATTACAGGATATCTGCTTAAATGTTCATTATTGAAGCAGTGCTATAGAGAGCTATTGGACAAACCTTGGAGTCTGGAAAAAAAAAAACCTGCTCCTGAGTTACTGAGATTCTGCCTATTCTGCACACACCAAACCAAATAATTTGTATTAGGGTTGAACTCCAGGATTTGGCTTTCCAGTTGTAGCATTGATTATAAGTACAAAACAATTTTATAAAATGTTTTTAGAAGAGTGACTAGTAACTCAGATTTCAGTGTTTTCTTTATTGGATTTTCATGTTTAGTTGCTCATTGTCTTCAAATCAATGCAGGATTTGAAGTTGGCAGTATTTAGTTTGTCATACCAGAAGTAGGATTAATATTGCTTATATGGATTTTTACTTCCTTTTAGCTGATGACTGCTGATGTTGACAACTTCAAAAGGCATTTTTAAAAATTCTTCCCACACATTTGGCTGTCATGTAGAGGTGTTGGGAAGTGGAAGAATAGAATCCAATAAGATGTGACTTCTGTTGCCTTTTCTCATCTCAGTTAGCTTTAGCTGTATCTTGAAGGAGCCTACACACAATGATATTCCTTCTTTTCTAAGAAGTTTTGTTGGTTCTTACAGTGTTCAAAGCTATCAGTACTTGCTCATAGACAGTCAATTGATAACCAGTATGACACCAAGTTCTTAATTGTTGCAATGAATTTTGTTCTGGGGGAAGCAAAGAGGCAGCTCCACACTTTCTGTTGTCTTGTCATCTTCATCTTTTTGTAGGGTTGCTGGAGCTCCCTGCCAGACTTTCAAGCTGTGAGTGTTTTCTTGGCAATATCAGTAAGAAGCCCATACATGCAAAACCACATATAATTCTAATAAGAATCTTGTGGCTGGACTGAATAGAGATTGAGATAATCTCTCTCTACTAGTCCTTAGAAACTAAATGTTATTTGTCTGCAAGATCAGACAGCAGAGAGGAAGGTGTCAGATGTGAGCAGGGATGCTTTAGAAAAATGTATTTCTGACCAGGACAGCCTCAGAATGGTTGTGGTTAAGATTGTGATAACTAACTGCTTCCTTTTATTGATGAATTATTACTGGAGGAGTGTTTATGCAACTACAGTTTCCACACAGACCTTGTGCATGTGGAGGATGCTCAACAGAGGACTAACACTACTCAGGAGAATGGCTTAATTATATGTATCAAGTCAGGCACACTTTTTTTTCTATGAGCAAAAAATGTTGGAAAGGGATTTTGGTTTGTTGTGAAATTAGGTCATTATGTCTGCAATGTGAATAACTGAAATGGATGTGGGAATAGGTTTGTATCTCTTTTATAAATTATTTTCTGTGACAGAATAAGTATGAGAAGAGCATGAATACGATGTGTCCTACTGCAGCCCTTACCCAATTCCTTAGCTTGCAGTGTTCTGAAAGCTTCTCCATTCCAGGTGACATCTTTCTGCATTAAATGTACTTTTTATCTGAATAGAAGTAGGGCTTATCTGATTATTAGGAAGCCAAAATGTATAATAAAATGCAATCTGTGAGCCCACAGTTTATACAGTAATGGTTATGTGCAAACTCTAATATACACATGTTGTAGGTACACAGATGCAAATGAATACAGCTGTAAAGTCAAACTTATTATAAACACTACCATTGCTTGAAATGTAATAAGATCTGATGAAAGATTAAGTACTTTGTGTTATTGAAACAAACTTTCAGTTGAATTTATTTGAGAGACGGCAGAGCCTGCAAGTACCTTTCAGCTGCTCTGGTAGTTATCTGAAAGTTTTTTTTTTCTGCAGATCGTCTAACACAAGAAGTGAGATTGTGAGTCCATTTTTATTGAAATACCTTGAGAGGGAAAATGGAAAGGAAAATAAGTTATTTGTATTTTTCTTAGGTTCCTGACTTCATAGCTTTCCTCCACTGGGAGGATATGGCATAAAGGAGCACATCATCATTGCGAACGAAGAGCTGAGATTCAGGAGTTAGTTTTGTGATCTAGTTATTTGGTTAGTTCGTAGTTATTTGGGCTAACTGCTTAATCTATTTTTCTGCATATAATTTGGCAGTATTATGGTGGAATCAAATGACAGGAAAATGCAGTTGTTTATCTTTACTGTTAGTTAATGCACATCAATGGAAGTTACCACTCCTTGAAAACAAGTTCAAAAAACTTCCACAGAGGTGAAGACTTGGACAACAAGGGAAGATGGGAAGAGAGAGGAGTCAGTCTGGCAGGAGAAAGTATCTGAGGTGACCAGGGCTACAACACAAACATCTTTATGTATAACCTGTACTTGTGGTGAATTGCAGGGTTTCCTACATTTCGTTGTGTGACAGCTTACCAGTTAAATACCATAATACTTGTGAAGAGATTTGCTACACCTAAAGCCGAAATTTTCAAAGCACTTCTGTCATGTGGGTGGTATCGGTCACTTTTTTGCCCCTCTTCTGATTTTCCTGCTTCATATAGCAGTAAACAGACTGTTTTGTCTTAAAGCTTTTCTGCTTCTTTCATTTTGCTTTTGCTTGGTCTGTCCTAAAGATCTTTTGTCTTGTACCTGACAGTGGGAGCAGTGGTGTCCCTACAGGCTAGTCTGCAGGCGTGGGGTTTGTAAACGCAGACTGTGACAAAATGTGCTCACTGCCACAGTAAGCAAATAAAGTAGTTGTTAGTCTTGCTGTTCAGGTTCGTTCTTTTGGAGTGTGTTGCATATGCAGTGCTGGTAGACTCTTTGTCATGAAAACTACCATAGGCAAGCAAAGAACTAAACTGCAAAGTTTTTCAGAAGCATTTGGTACTGGCACGATTTCCTGCGGATCAGTTGAATATGAGAAGAGTTCAGCCATGCTTAATGACTTTGCTGAACTAATTAAGAATGAGATTTTTTTTTTCCCAGTCAAATTGTAAAGTGTGGAGAAAGAAAACTGTTTTCTGTCTAGAAACATCCTTTTTCTTTTTCCTCTGTGCTTTACCCCTGTTTTCTTTGGTATGCTTGTGCATATTTTATGTGCATACAGTTACCAAGCTGCCCCTTCTTTGCATATTGGCTAGGAAAACGTTTCAAATGGTCCAAATTCTATTTCCATCAAATTTGGCAGCATTCTAAGCTGGGAATGGAACTTGAACCTTGATAAATATTGGGATAGTATGAAGCAGTAACCCATGATACAACCTGAACAGCTGAGTACCATTATTTATGGGCATGGTTAAGAAGTGAGAGGGCCCTGTTTTTCCTATGTATAGGTATTCTGGATTAAAAGCTGTTAGAAGACCAGACTAAAAACTGAGTTTAAAACAATAACTTAGTTTCAGGTGATATACAATTACATTCAAAACAACACAGGGAATTTAGACTGTATTCTGGGTTCGTTGATTCCACTGTAACCCAATATTTACATATCTGAAGCTGCTTATTAGGTTTCCATTGTTACATCATCATAACAACTTCGACCAAATGGGATTCTGTTTCTCAGTTTATGGGGAGTATGTTGCCTGTGTGGCAAACTTGATTGCTATAACAAGCTCCTGATCCCTCTGTAAGTTTGCAAGGTTGTCATTGTGCCTGTTACATGTTTGCTTTTAAGGCAGCACCATGTATGTCATCCCAGGTTCTGTAGAAAGCATCCAATCATGTACTGCAAACTCTGTTAACCTGTTAGTTCTCAAACAAAAACAAATATACAAAAACCTTTGGAAATATATGTTTGGGGTTTATTTCTCTTATGGAAATAGTTATATTTGATCACAGGGCTCTTCACTTAAGCTTCTGTGCCCTTTGCCATCTGTATGTATAGCAAACCTGTGAAGAGGTCTTTTATTTTTGAAATAAGGCAATGACTTTGTTATCTGACTTTCAAATAATTATTATGTTGAAATGGTTATAATTTTGATAACTTTTTAAAAGAGTGCAAGAACCATATTTATTTTTCCAAATGTAAAACATTCTACTGTTGCACATCTATGAATTCTTTGTTGTGTTATATAAAAAGTGAATGTTTTGGGTTTTATTTTCTTGTGTTAGCAATGCTCTCCTAATGCTATGAGTAGCAGCAGATTAAATGGGAAAACATACAAGCAAAGAAATAAACTTAGAGGCCATTGGGAGAACTCTCTTTAAATTTAGTTCAGATGTTTTAGGGAGCATACAAATATTTTCAGCCATCTGTTGAAATTTCAAATTTGTTTTTGCTTTGCTTAAAACTGTATAATTAACTTTCATTTTCAAGTCTATGACAGTTTTTAATAAGGATTTTAACATGACCTAGTAGCCTATTGCTCATATGAACGCATCTCTTCAATGTAACATTATATCTGGACTCACCATTTTTTTGTTTTTATGTCTTCCTCCCTCCTCACCCCATTTTCTTACAGAGATCAGAATATTCTGGATCCTACTTTGGAATATGTTAAGGTAAGGTACCTTTTCTTACCCTCAAAACATTTTATTTGGTATATAAGCAACACTGACAGAGCATTTCCAGCCATTTATAGTCAAGTAGTGCTTCTAGTCTTATCTTTTGCTGCAGAAAAAGTAGTTATATATGTAAGACTATTTTCTGCATGCTTCAGTGAAATATTTGTGGGCATTGTGCTTTGGGGGTAGGTTGCATTTTTATATTGGGGCATCTTTTCAGTTATATCATGTCTACCTATGATCTTGCCTTTGTTAATAGATTAAAAGAATTCATATTTCTTTCTCATAGATTTCTGAGGAAGTAAAGGAATATATCTGCAAAGATCTTAAAAATATCAGATTTAGGTTTATGGTTTTAGCAATGTACTTACTAACATTACAGTAAAAAATTCACTTCTGGTCCAAAAAGTAACTGGAATCCTGGCAAAACTATAAGTTCTGTTTTCCTTTTGTACAAGATCAGACAGCTGAAAAAAAAATAAATATGTATTTTGTTAGAATAAAAAATAATCTGGAGTATTAATGAATTTTATTCAAAAATAAGTCTTGGATTGGTAACATAAAATTTTTGGAAGAAACCTTAGGACTGAGATTCTGTACTGAAAGTCTCTTGCAGTGCTGTAATTTCCACTGAATGAGTACCTTTCAACATGTTTCATTTAAGTGAGTATTATTTCTCAGAACCTTGAAAGACTCTGGCTTCTATGTCATGTCACTCAACAACAGGCTGCTTTAATTGTCGGGCTTTGTTCCCTGGCTTTTAAAAGACTGTAATCTTCTGAAAAGTGTCTGATAAACACAGGTTATCCTTGAATTTAGGTTATTTCTGTAGCTATTCATGTGGACAGCCTGAATTCCTCAGACACCTGAATTTCTGCTTCAGCTTAGAGTTCTGGCAAGGAAGAGACTGAGGAGAGCCAGTCAGCTGGGTTCTGCTGCTGGAATTCCTTCTGTGGGTGTTCATAGTTGAGGGAAATGGAAAGGTGCCCAGATTAAGGTTCAAGTTGATTGAAGAAGTAAGCTAGGAGAATGTAATGCAGTGTTGAGAGGGGACTGCCAGAGGAAAGTGCAGAGAATTAATTTGTCTCAAAGTGTGGAGGGTTCCTCTGCTGGACTTTCTGCTTAGGGTTGTGGGAGGTAGGAATTAGGGTTTGGAAGAAGAGAGGGGGAAGAGCAGAACACAGAAGTCCATGGAAGAAGGGGCTGCCAAGGGGCTCTCAGGACTGCTGCTGGAATTCTGCTCTGAACAGTTAGCTCAGTGTTGCGAGCTCCCTGGCCTCAATGCCAGCCCGAAGCTGGGATATGGTAAAGTAGCCGAGACAGAGAAAGCCAAGAGCTTTCCGAAGAATACTGTGGAAGAGGGGATGCCAAAGGCAACAAAGTTGTGGACATGTTAATTGCTCTATTTAATCTACTGTGTGTCTTGCACTATGCTGTACAGAGTACATTGTTACAGTTTTAATAATATGGACAAGTAGAAGGCAGAGGTTTCATGTGCCAATTCATCAATATATGTGCCTTGTCTTGTTGCAGCAAGTTCTATATTATAAATGTGGTTTCTGATCTTTTCAACTTTTCTAGTAGAAGCTTGTCTTGGACCCTTGTCAATAGCAGTGGTGCTAAGTTTAGCTATTAAAACTTTGATGTTAGGGAGGAAAGCCTGGGGAAAAGAGACTTACGAGGGAGGATACAAGAGTTACAATCCCCTTCTCTTCTCCTTCCTCTTTCAGTTTTTCCTGTCTGTATCCCTGTCTTTAGTGAACTGTAAGTTTGGTCCCTAGTTCAATAATATTGTAACAGGAATTCTAGACATCTTAAACTACAACTTTGAAAAAAATGCAGAAATTGCTTTCTAATAAATATAGCCCCCAAACCCCATTTTTTGGCTGTAAAAGTCCAGGTTAGTAACAAAACTGATTCCAGAAATGTATTATTTCACAAAAAATGATCATTAATGCCAAATAAATGAGGACCCTTATCAAGAATTTGTTATCAGTTTACTATGACTGTAAAAGATGTACTTGAATTCATAACAATGGGATCTTGGAACCCCCTTTGTTGGCTTAAGATTCATCAGGATGTATCCATTGTCTTCTAATACTTAGGTAAGGTAACTATTACATACATGTTTATAAATTTTCCAGCTCCTTGAAGAAATTATGATGACAGCATTAAATCAGGTGTAGACTGCAGAACACTACCCTACTCAAGTTACAAAGCTGAAAGAATAGATTTATTTAGCATCTCACTATACTTACACCATCATTGCCATTTGCACAAGTTTATTGATGTATAATCTGTGCATATTTAGTTTGAGCAAACAGGGTTGGTGCCAGTTGGGTAGGCTTTGACAGATGTTGCTTGAGTGGTGAAAAAAATAAATTTAAATGAAGAAGAGATAATAAGAGAAGAGGAAGGAAACAACAGGAGCATTCTTGGGAGTGCTCATAACTAATCCACGTTATCAGGCTGCACAGGATTACCTAGACTCCTTCAACTCCAAGAGAATCAGCTAGTTTTAGACTAACTATATTTAAAAAGTAATTTTTAAAAGGGAAGCTGGGCACAGAGCTCATCCTTCAACTTCACAGTTGCACATTAGGACTGTTTCTGCGGTGATGTAAACATGCTTGTGAGTGCCATGAGAAAGATAATTAATATTTGTTCAGAATGTGCTTCTGCATCTCTTTAGGATTGGACTCTATTGTAAATAGAATGCATGGAGTTCATTCAGGTATGAGGAAAAGTAACATAGTTATTTTTTTTTCATTTGGTGTGCACTGTTTCGCAGTGTGAAGCATATATTGTGGAGAATATAATGGCGTTTATTGTGGCAGTAGTGACTACAAGCAGGCATTGCTGTATAGTGCAGACAAACTGATGGTAAACTCAAAAGTTGATGTATCAATTTGCTTTTTATGCAAACCTTTTATTTGCTAGAATCCGGTGACTAAAAGCCATACAAATAATTCCTTGTATTTAGAAATACTCTGGACAAAGGAAAGGCAAACTAATTTGTATTTTCTCCTGTTTTATTCTGTTCAAGATACAAGACAGAAAGCACTGACTATAAAATTAATTCTCTGAAGGTGTTTTTTTAGAGAATGCTCTGTATGGATGCACTATGGTTTCTAGTACTTGAATCTACGTTACAGCTCACAAGTGGCAGTTTCCTGCATCTTGAATATTGATGTATTAGTTAATGCAGTGTATAAAGAGAGCTAATTATGCAAAAGCAATTTCTAAGGAAAAAAAAGAAGTACTGATTTGCTGGAGTCTCAGTACTGAAATGTCCCTATGGCTTCAACTCTTCCTTTGTCTTCACAGGGTTGCTGAAACCATGGTCACAGTTAAATGGCTCTTTCAAAAACCCTTTTATGGTAGAAGAGAAAACAGGCCAGACTGCTTTGAGTCAGGCTGCTAACCAAGTCATGAAAGAGACTTAGGGACACAATAGCACGTTGTACTTTCTGTGAGATTTTTACAAGTTTTATGAGCCAAATAATAGATCCATTGGTAGTCTCAGCAGGTTCTTCCCACACCCTGAGTCTGCACATCCACAGAACAGAGTCCTGCAGGGGAGAAAAGATCAAGTGCTGGCAGCTTTGAGTGCGTCAGAGTCGTTTTTGTCAAATTCATGTGAACTAAAGATAGCTTTCTGTCCCATTCCTATTCACTATAAATACTTTAGGATCTTTTAATAGAAGTCTGTGCTGTAATTGTTAAGACCGTATCAGAGTGGAACGAAAGGAAGAAAAAACAAACAAACAAAAAACCACAAAACCCCAACAGATTTCTCTCGTCCTTTCCTGGAAACCTTTTGAGCATTTCCTGTGGAAATAGTGCTAATAATTACAGAAATACTTATCAGTGATGATTTGATGAATATAATTATGGCTGGAGGTTTGGAGTTTTATTTTAATCTATCAGTGGAAAAATTACAAAATTTATGACTGATTGTCTACTCAGCATGGTCATGAGGGAAGTTTATGTTTAGGTTCAGACTTTAAAAAACTGTCACTGGTCTATTGGAACTTACAGCTGCAAAAAAACATTATTCCCTTGTGGAGTTCTACTGAAGGATTCTTGTTTGTCTCAGCCCTGTAGTGTTCATTAACCCCCCTTTTTAATCCTCCTTGATTTTGTTAGAAAGCAAACTGTCATAGAAATTGTCGTTTATGGTGGCTTTTTGAGTGCAACTGAAAATAAAACTGACATTCTGATGTGTTGGTTGTTATCTGTAGCTTTACAATATAGTATTTTGTGGGTTTAATTCAACTTCACAGAACTTCGATGCACAGTTTTTACAGTTGATTGCACAAATTCATAATGTTGTGGATGCCAGTCACATTTATGTGTGGGTGTTTGTCTCATCGTTCTGTTAGCTGTGCCAAGAAGATAACATGGTAAGAGTACTATCAAAAGCGAAGTTTCTGTATATGTTTGGGAAAGGTTAGAAAGAAAAAAAATCTGTGTCAGCATGACAAGTAGTCATGGTTTGGGAAAGAATTCTTCCTGATGACATTGTAATCTCATTGCAAGGAGCCTTTTTAGACATGGAAGTATGTTAGAGACATCCCCACCTCACTGGAAAAGTTGCCAGCTACACTGTGTACCTGTTCATGAGCTGCTGCATGTCGCTCTCCTGTGGAGACTTGCCTGTTGAGATGCGAGTCGTGACTTGTGAGCAGAAAGTTTGTTGGGTTTCTGCATTGCCTGATAGCTTTGTACATTAGGTATCTGAACTTGGAGGAGTGCCTGACACCGAGGCACCAAATGATCAGGAAGCTCTTTTTCAATCTGTAGCTCTATTTTTTTTTCCCCCTTTTTGCAACTGCAGCAAGGGCAACAGCATCACAGGAAGTGGAATTATCAGATGGAATATAGTTTGTTGAGAAGAAGAGGAGTATGCCCATATAGGTGACTGTGACTTCACACATCTCTTTCTGTCATTACAGATTTGAACATCCAGTTCAAAGATCATTATTGGTGTCAGTGATGTTTCAGTCAGAGATGTTTACTTTTTTTCCCATGTTTCTCTGCTTAGTAGAAACTGAAGCTTAATTCTGTAGCAACTGCCTCTTGTATAAAAACTGTATCATTCAGGAAAATATGATCCTTTTAGCACTAATCTAATGTTAAATACATTTATCTGTCTTCACAATGAAAATTTCAGTTTTGATGCTTGAGGAGTGGTTGCTGGTTATGCACTGCTCTCTGCTGGAGAAAAAAAAACACTATAAACATATATATATATATTTTTAATCAAGTCATGGCTATTAAAATAACATTTTAAATAATAATTTAATTGTAACTTTTTTAGTAATAAAAATCTGTAGCCTGACTGTTGGACGTTTGTTGCTCTTTTCTCTAGAGGCACAGAATGGGGGGGAAAGATTCTCCCTCCTCTCTGTCATTAAATTGTAGAAGTAGGTCCTACAGGGAACTTGAGAAATTTCTTTGTCAGAGTGATACTGAGATTGTTAGAACAGATTTTCTGATTTGTTCAAAGCCTCCAGTAAAAGAGATTTCTTAGCCTTCCAATATAATCTGTTCTCCTTCCCAAACTAGATTAGGCTAAAGATATTTTCATTGTTACTGTGGGAAAGTTTTTCCTAAAATGTGGTGTAAATCACGTTTCTAGCACATGCAGATTACTTTTTTTGTCCATCTTTATTCTTTTTGTTTCCTTGATTTAATTTGCTAGTGGGGTAAGTTTTGGCTATTGCAGGCAGTAAATTGGACAAATAATGTGTGGGCGTTGGTCTCTTCTCCCAAGTAACAAGTGATAGGATGAGAGGAAAAGGCCTCAGGTTGTGCCGGGGAGGTTTAGATTGGATGTTAGGAAAAAATTCTGCACTGAAGGGGTTATCAAGCTCTGGAACCAGTGGCTGAGTCACCTCCCTGGAGGTATTTTAAAAGACGTGTAAATGGCGGCACTTAAGGACATGGTTTGGTGATGGACTTGGTTTAGGGCTGGGCTTGATGATCTTAAAGGTCTTTTCCAGACGAAATGATTCTATGATTCTATCTTGTCTTGTACTTTTAATCCTGTTCTAGTAGTACTGAAGTTTTGAGTAGTAGAATTTTTTCCTCAGCCTTACAGTAGGCTTGGTTCTTAAAACATGTGACCTTTCTCTCCTTAGAAGGGACAACCATTTCTTTAAGTATGTATGATAGTTATTCCTAAAAGTTTTCAGCAGTCCAGGAAGATTTCAAAAAATATTTCGGGTTTCACTACAGATGTAGTTGAAATTCAGCAGTTCTCAAGTAGTTAATTCCCCTAAAATCATTGTGCAAATCTCACCGTATTTATTTGGAGTTAATGAAAACTTTTATATTTGATAGAATGCAGTTATCGATGATCTTACACCCAAGTGTCAGTATTTTCTCACGTTGAATTTTGTTTGACCAACTAGGCTAGTCTCTGAAAAGATGGATGAGTCAGCAATTCTGTAATCTTTTGGGTGCAAAGTGATAAATCTAAACTGTTTTTTGCAGTAAATATGCAAGAAGTAGGGTTCTACAGCTCTGAAAGACAACGCACTTTTCAGTCTACTGTCCTAGTTCATGTTTTCCTAGTAGAGAGATTCCCAAGATAGCCTGTTACTGTTGGGGGCTTTTTATTCTTTCCCAGCCTGCAATTCCTGAATGACCTGATTAGCTCTAAGATCTGGGGATTTTGTGGGCCGTTTGTTTGTGGTTTTGTTGTTGTGGGTTTTTTTTCATTGTGAATGATAATCCTCATGTGAATTCAGTCAAGTGGATAGTGGCTTTCTACTTACTCTGGCCTTTATTGTGAAGTCTTGTAGCAGTGGCTCTTGCATTCCCTTCTCCTGATGCTGAAATGGAGGGGTTTTTGCTTATGGAGCATCTTTTGTAATGCTGAGTATGCTTTGGTAAATCTGAAATGTTAATAATTCTTAGAGCAGTGTGCATTCTCTCTATTTGCATGCTAAGGATTAATCTTATATCTGCTGTATAATGAATATGACCCCGTTGCTATTCTACTTCTTGTATTATTCCTCCTTGACTCTTAAATTATGTCTGATCTGGAGTCATCAAAAGCTATTACATGTGCTGAGATTGTGCTGAGCTTTGATTTGAAAACTGCCTATAAGATTACTTTATATTGATTTCCGTGGCATGAGTAGTAATACTAGTGGCAGTAGCCACTTAATTGGTCTTTTCAATATCTTTATTAGATGATCAGTAGCAACTGTCAAGCCCTATTCACAGATGAGAAACATAAGCTGGACAGGTCTGAATCTGAAACACAGGCCAGAAGTTTTGGGGTACAAAGAAATATTATTCGTATTTTGTCTCTAGGAATCTTGTAAACCTTGGATTTAAATGAAATTACCCTTTTTCTCCAATGATGACAGTTACACGTTGCTATTGATAATATCCCCAAGTCAAAATGACAGTGTAAATGAAAGGACTTTTCAAAGAAAGGGGAAAAAAATTGGTGTGTTTTACTTTTAAGACATTGTCTGGTTCACCTTGATTTGTGATCTTTTTTCATGGCAAACAGAGTTATTGTATCTTCTATCACGTATTATGATTGTTGAAGTGACTGATTGTTTCTGACAAACAGTGCTTTCCTGTACTAAATTAAGCCAAGGCGTAATCCTGGGGCCATTCCGTTGCATTGCAGTAGGCACTACATTGCCTCATTTGCCAGAAAAGAACATAGCATTTCCCCCAAAAGTGGTACCTATGGGGAAGAAAGGTAGGTGCTGAATTATAATATTGCCATGCCTCATTTTTTTTTCTACCTCATCTGTAGTAAACATTTTATCTATCTTGGTAGATATCTTGTATAATGAAAGGTATCTGAAGATTTGAGTGGAGACTGAGCACTAAAGTACATACAACTCCATCGCCTTTCAAAATGAGTTCAGTTTTCTTTCGGAAATACTTGTGTAAATTCACACAAAGAGAAGGAAAATATCTGTGTGATGGCATCAGGTGGAATCCTTCCAGCTTACAGTGGGCTTTTATTTCCATATATGAATAGGTGTGTGTGTATATATATATGTATATCTATGTATATAAAATGTATGAGTGCCACACAGAATTTTACTCCTCTTCATGTGAGACATTTAAACTGTTAATAACAGTAGAGATATGACTACAGTCTACCATCTTTTGTGTTGATCATTTCTTAACTGTTGCTGAGCTGTGTCTCCTGTGTGGAATACTTATTTTTCCCTTCATTTGGGGCTTTCAGTGTTGTTCTGCAGCAACTATGCCTTAAAGATGCTACTGATGATGTTGGATCCTTTTCATCATTTTGAAGATGGACTAAAAGCAAAAGCTGACTGGGACCTGAAAATTTTAATATTTAACTTCTTTGTAGCAACGCCTTCCAGAAAGATT